>JASSUY010007921.1:16050-36696 GCA_032466535.1 Forpus xanthops | reverse complement strand
ACTATAAACACTGGTGTTATCAGCACTGTTCCTAAGCCAAAAATCCAAAACACAGTGCTCACCAGCTACTACTTAAATTAAAAATGACTGCTGCTGCTGAACCCATGACAGGGGCTCTTTGTATAAACAGCTGTATGAGGACAGGATTGGGTCTGAGAAACGAATGGACAGGCCTCTGCTCCCCTTTCACACACATATTGTCGCTCACATACTTGGACTTTAGGACCACTCAACCCTCCTTGTGTTCCCAAGTTTTAATGCCTGAAATCCCCATTCCCGAGTTGAATCCCTGAGCTGTGATAGCAGGGTGTGTGAGAAGAAATTGATGCAGAAGAGTGAGAATTGTCTGCTTGATCCTGAGGGTGGGGACTGGATAGATAGAGAAGAAAAGGCTATTGACTCAGAAACTGCCTGATTCAGCCAAGTAGAACAGAATGTGTGAGCTACTGTGTTATCCCAGTCACTAGGGAACAGTATCACTGCTTTGTTTATGAGTGGGTCTAATCACCCTCAACTGCCTTTGACTTCAAGCATTAAGCTTCTGCCTAGTGGCAGTTGGAAAATGAGACTGCAGTGACTGACTGAAGAGAACCTCTTTTGGAGTTCCCACCGCAGTGTTATGATGAGCTCCTCAGCTGCAGCTTAAAGGCCCAACAGAGACTTTTTTGATTTGCCTTAAGGGACTGCTTTCAGACACGAAGCAAACAAGTGATTAAGTATAAAGAAGATGTGGTAACGAGTTTCAGATGAGGCCTTTTATGTTTATTAAAAGAAGTCCGAAAGCTTGCTGCTGCTACTATTTCTTATTTTCTAACTTAAAAACTCATCTTTGAATCTCATGCTGCACACTTCTTACAAACTGCAAGATCAAAAAAAAGTCTTCCAAATAAAATAATTCCAACAGAATTCCTCTCTCCCCTCCCTCCCCACCCCAGTGTATAGAAAAGCAATGAGCCATTTTAAGAGCAGGGAGAACATGCATTTCGAGATCCAATAGATCATCTAAATTGGTCCCAAACCAAGTTTTAAAATGGCATTGCAAGGACATTTGCTTTGAATAAATTTAACATTACAAAACTTGGAATATAAATAAAATAAATTTGCTGATTGTTTTGTACTGAACTAATATTCTGATTAACTAGGAAAATAAGTGCTTAACAGAGATGATCCTTTCTGACTAGTCAAACTACAGAACTTAAAAATGCTAAACATTTATGCCCTTTCAGTTACTTGCATCGAGCTTTTTATTATAAATTTATTTGTAATGAATTTGAATTTCTATGTAACATAAACTTTAAGCCCTTGTTCTCTATTTCCTGACATTTGTATGTTTGAAATTTGGATTTGTGAATCTAAAATTTCTCACTTGCCTGACTTCCTGCAGGTCTCTTTAGGTGGAGAATTACTCTCAACTGCCACATTGTATATTTTCAGTCCAAACCTTGTCTTCTCAATGGCTTACCTTGCAGCCAAAACAAGCCTGTGTGTGTCCATCTAATGTGGACACTTTAAGGTTTCAGAGCTACAGAAGAAAGCAGCATCAGAAGAATGGCTTCTATTCAGGGAAACCTGTCTTTGTAATATCAAATGATTGCACTCCCTTTATCTTAGTTCTCTACTTAGCATGAAGTTGTAACATTCTAATGGTTTGCAAACCTTGCAAAGGTTCTCCATGCCTGTGCTGCCATCTCTATGTGTTTTCTGAGCTGCATGCTGTCTTTTTCTGGGGAGAATGGGAAGGGCAAATTTAGTAGGTCTATGGTTAGTATCTCTTCTCCTGGTCTGGTTTTGATGTGTTAACCAGCCTTCTAGAAAACTGAAATATTTCACTAAGAATAAACTCCTTGATATCCATACCCCAGGCTTGAATTTGGGAGTTTGAGGCTGCACAATGAATGCAGAATTGAATCTGTAATACTTAACACTGAGTTAGTTTTGTTGATCTTGTATGATGTTTAAAAGTGCTAACAAAATTTCGTGGGTATACCATATTTTCTTGCATTATTCTATTTACAAATTAGCCTTCAATAATATGAGACCCACATTAAAACAAATAAATAAACCACTCTGTCTTTTGGGCTTTAAAAATTTGAGATAAGATGAAATCTGTCTCTTTTTTTACCCCAGAATATCCCCATCTAGTGTTCTGTGTTGCCCTTGAGCTACTCAGTGATTCATTTATAACTGCATTTCTGAACCAGAATGTGGAAACAGGTATGATTTAGTGGAAGTGGTCCCTGAAGGAACCAGTACATGCGAAGTGCAACTCTTGAAATACTGATGCTTAAAACCAAACTTACTCAGTTGCTTTAATGAACTTTGATGTCTGCTATCTTATTACAAAGCTGCCTTTTATTACAAAGGCATTAGGAGTAGACTTTATGTGATGGGTAATTCTTTCTTTGGCATTAGTGAGTGAATGAAGTTCTGTTCCTTACCCCCACAGCATATTTTAGATTAGACAAGGAAATTGATAAACATTTTAAACTAGATATACATTCTAGTTCAGTTTATTTTCTGTTCCTCTCCACCCTTTCTACAATTCTTCTTTCTTTATCTATTCAACTTAGCACACTCTTTCATACACTTTTTTTTAAACTTTCTTGTAGGAATAATATTATTTGCTTTTTCAATTTCAATGAAATATATAATTTTTCACGTTGTTAATTATGAAGGTCAGCAAAGATCGCATGCATCCTAATTTGAACTCGTTACATTCTACAGTCAGGATCTTTATCTTCCTGAATTATTACAGTATGAATTCCTAATTGTCTTGATCTTTTCTACTGTATAAAAAGCTACACCATTAGAACTTGCAAAACATCATTTTCCAACTTGCAGTTTTGCCTTATGGCTTCACCTCTACCATCACATCATTGTAAGACAGCTTAAGCATTTGCTTTATTCCAATCTGTTGTTGTATTTTAATTTAAGGAAGCAATGATGAGGTATCTTGCTTTGAATATCTTTTTGGAGATTATTGAGAGGCAATAGTCTGTATAGAATATTAGAAATTCTCAAAGATGAATCAGTGAGCATCTTGGTAGTGACTGCTTCCTTTCCTCTTCACGGTATGAAGAGTAACTCCTTTTCCATTTGGAATTATACCTTACCTTGTGGTAACTGCTTCAGGCACTGCTTATGGGTAATGATATTATTAATAAAGGTACCAGAAATTTGGAGCTGTGAAGCAGGATTGTTAAATCTACTTGGAAAAGCTGCTTTCCTGTCAGGCTCTTTGTTTCTTCCCCTATTTTGACATTTTTTGTATGTTTCACTGTGGATCTGTGTTCATATGTGGCCATGTCTGTCTGTCTGCATTGTGTGTACTTTCTAGTTTCTTGATTATACTCCCCAAAAAGCCAGTTTCTTCTTCCTCCGTTTCATTGAACAGGTACAATGTTATTTAGATTTTCCTTTTTCTTTCCACTTTTTTCGTTGCTTCACAAAAACTTTTCTAGTTTTTGAAAATATTTATGCTGCTGTCCTTGAACGTGGTTGCTGCTTCCCCTTTCCCCCATAGTGGAGGAGAGCCAGCTATTTTTCCTCCTTATTTACAAATGCTTTTATGAGTACCCAAGCTTCTAATTGCAATTAGCAGTAGAGCTGTTTATAGAAACAACTGTATACAAATAGTAACCAGTATCAACTGATTTACAGATTTTTCCAAGAATTTGCCTAACCGTAATTTGGAACCATTTGAATTGTGTTAGGAGAACAATAAAATTGTGTGCTTGAGCTTTTATAAAGGGAGGAGTGAGAAAATTGAGGCTGCATACACCTTCTGAGCTGTTAGAATGCTTTTGATTTTTTTTTTTCCTTTTTAAAATTTGTTTTATTTTAGAGTAAAGGAAAAAGCTGTTATGTAATGTGCAGCAGTTTGGTGAAGTTCTTTAATAAGACATTTCTGCTTAGGAAAATCCTTAGGATATCCCTTATCTTGGTTGACAGGAATTTGTGTTTATTACATCAAAGTACAGAAAAGCCCATTTGTTGAGAGTCATATGCAATATACAATGGAGAAGAGTGAAGAACCTTATAATGTCCCTATTTGCCAAGCCTTTGTTAAACTGCCTTTCTAGATTGCTGATCTGTGCCCAAACCTGTGTAATGATTGCGGTATCTGACTGCTGACTTCATGGCTTTAATGGGCAAATTAAATACAGAATACAGAACTCTATTTTCAATGAGTTACATATTTCGTAGGTCAAGGTGATTTTCTTTTTGAGTCTTTATGCATCATTTATGTCAAATTAGGACTTTTTAAGTGCTGTTTCATATTTTGACTATTCTACTTCTTTTCATTCATGTTTTGGTGCTAAAAGTGCTTTCCTTTTTTTTTATTACATTTTAACAAATACAGTAATGTTTTACTCTTAGGTGAAGTTGGAAAATCTGCATAGAAAAAACCTCCAAAACATTTCTTAAGTGACAAAAAAGGGGGAATTAATAAAAATAAATAAAATTTGTTAGTGACCTTTGTAAAACCAAAATATGCTTGATTTACTTACTATAGGTTGATGCCTTGAGATTACGATTGGAAGAAAAAGAAACCTTTCTGAATAAAAAAACAAAACAACTTCAAGACCTCACAGAAGAGAAAGGAACCCTGGCTGGAGAGATTCGAGATATGAAAGACATGTTGGAAGTAAAAGAAAGAAAAATTAATGTCCTTCAGAAAAAGGTAAGAGCACTGATGAAAGACTACACTGTAAAACTTTTGAGGCATATTTATTTCTTACACCATATTAATTTTAACATGTTAAAAAATGCAAGGAAAAGTCTATAATAGTCAAATAGCTCTGTAACTATTACTGTTCAAGTAACTCTTTCCCATGGGATCATTTCTATAGTATTATATCTTAATCATATAATGTCACAAAACTATTAGATTGCATAGTTTCCACAAAATTATTTGAACCGAATGAAAGCCCTAAAAATTCTGACAAAACTTCTTTTTTCTCAACATGAGGGATTCTGTTATCCTTACTAACCCTGATTACTTCTCTTACCAAGTAATGTAAATAAAATGTGTGGGACTGCTCAAAGATTAAGATACTGCTTTATTTTCTTTAAAGACTTTCTTCTGAGTGGTGGGGAAGAAATCTAATTTAAGTTAGTTATCTGCTTTTCCTGTAAGCTAAAGATCTTAAGAAGGGAAGCTCTCTCTGAAAAGCCTTAGTCTTATTTCTAATTTTCCACAAATTTAGCTAACTACATTTACTGTCTTTGGGAAGTTGGATTTAATCATTATAGTTTCCACATGGGGGTGGGAAGAGAATTTCCTGGAAAGAAAGCTCTGCAAGTGTTCTGCATACAGTAGTAGAGTTTGGGTGTTTATTTATCATGACCCTTTTCTCACACTCGTAAAAATATTTATGCTAGCAGGTATGTTCTCTGTGTGTCATTTGTATCACTCTTTATTGCATGTAGAAGCACGCATGAGCATACAGATAAATGGAGAAAAGTTATTGCATCACATACATTTTACTATTACTTCTCCTCTCCTCTCAGAGCCACCCAAAAGAATGTCTCCTCCTTACTCTGTGTTATTATGTAGGTAGTTCATATTACTGTGTTTTTTCTCCAGGATTCATATAGGGTTCACATGGTCCAGCTCTGCTTCTGTCTGCAATTGGTTAAATACAGTCTTTAAATAGCCAAGTCCTTATTTTCTAGAAACTGAGAAGACTGCTTTTTCAGGCCCAGGCCTATCAAAACTGCAGTATCTTTAATCTTATTTCTGAATGATTTCCTTGTTAGCAGTGCTGATGATGTAAAGGTAGGAAACTTCAAGCCCTTTACCTTGTGCTGAATTAGGTTTGGACATCACTTGACAGTTTTGAAGAAAAGAATGCTTTCTAAAAAGGCCCTAAGCACACCAACAGTGTGCAGTTTGTCTTGTATTTATATCTTGAGGAAATGGATCAGTAAGAGGAATGTGGATTCAGTGATCTAAATTGTGGGATGAATATAACTTATCACAGAGCTGTCCGCACTCTCTGTCATGGCTTTGTGCTCAGAAATATTCAGCGTAACGTGTTTTTTCTGGTTTTACTACATTGTGGCTGTTTAATTGGGGCTTGCAGATGGCCTTGCCTCTTTTGCACCTGTTTCTTAATGAAAATAATCACTCTCAAACTGCACTATCTTCACTAAATCATAAATACCTGTTGCAACCTCATGAGTTCTAGTATACAATGTGATAAATAAATCCTGCTGTTAGGTGCAAAATCAGAGTTAGCACTAAACTGATTCTTTAAAACTGAAGTAGCACATGGTATTTTTTTTTGGGGTTTTTATTCTGGTAAATATGCTTCATCAGGAATGTCTAAGTTCAGGTTTTTCTGCTATGGACTAAATACTGGGTTTACATAGAGCAAAAATGCATTCTGACGATTACTTAAAAGTAAAAATAGTAATTTACGTCATGTAAAAGTTATGTGTCAAGTTTGCTTCTCTGAAGCATTTTTAATAACCACATTATCTTAACATGTAGATGTTAGCATGCCCCAAAATGCTAATACCAGATCATCACTACACAGAATTTGTTTATAGGAAAATAATATAATATTTGGAAAATACATTTTTTTAAATTACCCTTAGGTCATATTTTCAGCTTTTACTTGTGCTGCACTTCCAGTATAGTT
Source organism: Forpus xanthops (assembly GCA_032466535.1). Classification (NCBI taxonomy): domain Eukaryota; kingdom Metazoa; phylum Chordata; class Aves; order Psittaciformes; family Psittacidae; genus Forpus; species Forpus xanthops. Next base: position 30,046 of record JASSUY010007921.1, on the reverse strand, counting down.
TGGAGATAAATCCACTTACAGATAATTTGGCTAGAGAAAAATTTGATTGAAATATTGTCCTGCTCTACTTTCTCTGGTTATTTAAGTAAATCTAGCATATGAAACAATGAAGGGTGCTCTCACTGTTTATTTTTCGTGTGTCTAATGTACAATTCTGAATTAAAAAATGTATGTCACCAATGGAGATAGAGGTTTTTAAATTAATCTGGAAAAAAAATAGTAATATACCTAAAAATAAAATGACCCAAGTGTTCAACTTCATTTTGGCAGTGCTTATTAGAACGTGACCTCCCATGGTTATCCTTCTTGAGCATGCCAGAGTCCTTGGCAGCAGATGCAATCTCATCTCTGGACTACGATACTTGCCGTGTAGAAAGGAAGATGTTCAGTGCCTGTTGGCTTTTCTTCAAAAAGCTTTCCTTGCTTTGGGCCTTTCTAGTCTAGATAACTTAATCTTCTCTGCATGAAGTTATGTGTCCTAGGACATTCATACCTCGCAGAGTCTGTATGTTCTGTCAAAGACAAAGGGAGTGCAGCTCATTTTTATCCATAAGCAAATTGTTCATTCAGACGTGTGTCTTATGTCAGAACTGTGTTGTGCTGTATGTAGTAGTAATTCCTAGTGCTGTAGTGTTCTTATTGTAATGTTTTTGAACAGTCACTTTTCAGGTATTTTCAGATAATTCAGATAATCCAGTGATGGATGCTGTGCTTTAAGCTTAAAATTGTCTAATGTACTTCTTTTCTTTCTAGTTTTGACAATATACATTTCCAATAGCAAGCATGTATAAGAAAAATTTTGATAGAAAAGCATTTACTATATACATATGTCTCGATTGCAGTAGCTTTTTTACTTGAATCTAATTAGGCTTTTATCCTTCCTGCTGGATTGCATGTCTGTTGCATTCTTCCAGTTTCTGCTCATTTTCTCCTTTTGACCTTTTGTCCATTTCTCCCACTATTGTTTTCTTCGTCGTGTGTGGCGTGTTTAGAAGTTAATTTGTTCCCATTATGAATGTATATGTGGAGAATTCAGTGGGTGGAAAACAACATGGACTGTTTCATAAAGAATTAGGAGGTGAAACAATTACTGGGCCTTCTAGTGGATTGTTCTGCCTTCTGTCTTAATTGTATGAAAACCCTTCTGAAAGTGCAGGAATCGGTTTTATTTTTTTATCTAGTTCTTGCTAGTCACTGGATTCTCTGATTGCAGTATTACAATGGTTGTCTCCATTTTTTTTTTCTATGCAGGCCAAAATCTGTATATGTGCATTTTTATTTACTTTTGATATGAGGACTTGTGAATAACCAGTGTTTTTAGTGCCTTAATTTATTGATGTAAGGTGGATGGCTAAATCTCTCACCACTCAGCCTGAATTGCTTTACTCAGCCTAAAATAATATTTGTTTTAGTGGTTGTATTCAAGTAATTGAAGAAGGAAGAATTTGTATATAGTGCTTAAAAATAGTTCTGTAATAACCTGAACCTGAGAAGGAAGGAATATGTAACTTGGAAAGATTCAATTTCTAATTCAGTGTTTTCTCTTGTGAAAATTACTCTTATCGGCTGTGTTGAGAAATACATAGGAGACAAAAGCAAACCTAAAGAAGTTCCCTTTCAAAGGTGGAGTGGTTTCTTCTCTTTTCTGGATACCTGTTATACTTGGACATCAGAACAGCTTCTGTTGAGGGATCCCTCCCAAAGGTGTGGAAGGAATAAACACTAGCATCAAATCAGCTGGTATGCCCCATGGACTGGCATAGGAACACACATAAAACAAGATATTGCAAAAAAAAAGTAATGGGCACATAATTGTCTAATGGTACATTGTCCTCTCATGCAGTGGTTTTGGTGTAATTTTTGACAAAATTGAGAAGTTGATGCACTATTCAATGTAATTTGCAGGCTTAAGGAAGGCCCAACCCTGGAACAGCATGCGTTCAGAGGATTTGGATCAAGGTAGATTGGCATGGAGTAATAATAAACTTAAGTTCATGTCAGAGGTGCAATATTACTTAATATTTCTTTCTTTTAAAATCTTTGGCACCACTGTTCTGTTTTAGTGCCAGTAAAGTTGGGTATGCTGTTTTAATAGCCTTGTTTAACCTGGCAAAGCTAGTCTTACACCTCATATCTGTCAGTTTAGCATGCAGAGGGGCAGACCTCAGAAGTCTTTATGTATTTCTTACCAAAACGTGCAAGTTCTATGAATATAGCTAAGTAGTAGGCTGAAGGGAAGAAGTGCTGAACTGGATGATGATTCTTTCACGCCCCTTTTTGCTCCCAAGTTTTTTCTTTCGTACAGTGGCTATTCCTGATGTGTTTTGTGCTCTAGGAATCTGTAGGTATTTTAAGAAACAATTATATACTATGAAGTATGAGTCTCAGTGTTGAAAACAGTAGCTGTTGAGACAAGAACAGTGTAGAGGATGTAAACCTGGATCATATTAGGACAACAGCTTGTGGAAATTCTTTTGTGGGGACTGTCATAAAAGGACACCATGTAAAGGGGGCTAATATAATGTTCTACTTTGACTTGCACCATAACTTTTAATATAAAATGTTACTATTTCCATCTTTAATAGTTTGAGCTTTGTGATTGATGAAGTGCTACATGACTAAGGGCCCTAACCTACCAGCTAATTAGCATTTGTAGGAAATGTCATAAAGTCTTAGCTCTCATGTAATAATTGGAATCTGTACTTGTAGTGGCTGGACTGTGCACACTAGGTGATATTGTCCAGTTTGTATTAAATTAAAATGTGTTGTGTAATCAATTGTATGCATTATTGTTAGCTGTCTTCTGAAAATGGGGAAACTTGCATATATTTGCATAGATTAGGAATATACTAATGTAAGCAAATGAATTCTACTCTTTTACTTAGAAAATTGCATCAGTATTATTGCTTGATGCAGGAATTCTGTCTAAGAACACTGCTGAGATTGAAACTTCTGAATCCAAGTTTGTCCAGGAAGACCTAAGAGACCAATTTCTTTCATTTGATCTCAACAAGTAGAAAGTGCCAGCACATTGTTAGTAGAAGATGCCTTTGATTTTTTTTTTTCATGGTTAATCAGTTGGGAGCACATTTTTGTAATCCCTGAAGGGGTCATGGTGGCAGGATGAAGGATGTTATTATTCACATTTCGAATTCTATTGGACTACTATAAGTAGGCTGTTATATGAATTGGGGTTTCACAGTTATGAAATCAGAGGTCTGTTGTATTTCTGGAGTGCAACAACAAATTCTGAGCTAATTCATTCTGTAGAACAGATCAATGTTCTGACTGCAGATTGCCAGTATTAAAAGAAATTAGGGAGACATTCTGGTGTAGCATGAAAGCTTTTATGTTTCAAAGCTGCTGTGGCGACTTTTGCTTTGTGTAGTACATTAAAAAGGATGGTTCTTATACTCAAGAAAGTGGCGAAATACTGCAGCTTGTCCTGGTGCTAAGAGTCATGTCTAAGCTGGTCTCCTTTTTATCAATGGCAGCTGGCACGGCTAGAGATGTTCGATACCAGCTGTCTGGAAGAATTCAGAAGTGTCACTAGGTTTCACTCTTAGCATCTGAAATTACTGTCATGTCTTATTTTGGTGTAATTACTGCCCCAGTTGGAGGGGGAACCATCTGTTCTTCGGAATGAGCTTCACTTGTCAGAAAATACTACAAGAAGCAACGTGTATGCGGTTTTTGAAGAAACAGGGTCAAACTGCAGTGGGTCAAGCTAGTCTGTGTAATGTACCAATGTTTGCAAATCCTAGTTGTATTTTAAAATCCTAAAGGTTAAATTTGGCTGCCTTTGTATGCCATCTGTGGAAAACAGAGCATTTTGGATATATGATTTAATTCATTTGGTAGCTATAGGGTGAGAGATTGTTAGTGAAAGAGAAAAAAAAAAAGTACTAGTTATTTGGAGAAATAGGCTGAAATAAGAAGTAAGTACTTTGAAGAGATGCTGTCACATATTCATGTTTATGTATTTTCTAGCATATTATGTTACTATAAATACTGTATTAATTTTCTAAATGTATTTATATGTATAGAAAGGAGGCAATCAGTTGTAAGATCTAAATTATGAAGTACAATATATGAGAGAGAAAAAAAAATCACTGGGAGGTAGTAAATGTGTATGCATAATCACTTTTATTCAGAATTTAAAAGATAAATCCTTAAGTGTAAATCATGTAAGTTACTCTAGATCAAATATGCTTGCTAGTTTTGAGAGGGTTCTTTACACACAGCTCAAGTGTAGAGATTTGAATAGTTCAAGCCTCAGGTTATACGTAGCATACAGAAGCACTCTTTAAAACAATATGCCATTTGCAAAGTAGGACTGAACTTAATGAGATACTTACATAAGGGTTTCATACTGCTAGTGTGACAGCAGTGCTACTGGCAAGGAAGGAAACTCACATTTGGCTTTGAAATGTCAATACTAATTAATGAAGTCATCTTTAAATAAGATCCCAAGTTTTATTCGTGCTGAGAAACAGCCAACTCACATACTGGGAGTTTTAAGCTGTCTGAAGAGTAGTATTTTCTTTTCAATAGAGTTGGAGGAAATTTCTTTTGAAGTGTGAAATAGCTAAATTATGTATGGTGTGACTGGGCAAAAATAAAGTAGAAGTTGTCATATTTGGGAGGTACAGAAGAACACAAATTATTTAGGCAAATGGAAGACTAATTATGTGTCTGAAAAAGAATGAGGGAGAATCAGAATTGATAAGAGAAGAAATGTATTTTTCTGTGAAGTAATCTTCTAAGAAAAGTAATAGAAGTCTGCTGACTGGAATTAAAAATGATAAGGGAGAATGCTGCTGACTGTGAGGAGGGTGTGTATTTGTGTGACTCACTGCTCTGAGTACAACATCTTTGAGTGGCAACCTATTCCCTGACTGTCTCAATATGACAGATTCAGCTGTTTTTATACCTGCCAGCGGTTTACCATTTAATCCTTGATGGCTGATTTAAATGACACAAAATACAAAATCAGATCCTTCAAAATGTAGCCTAAGGATCAAAGTTTTGCAGAAACCCTAAAGGCTTGTATGTCTTATTTACATGCTAGCCTTTTTCTTGAAAGCTCTTTAAAGCTCCATGCTCCAGGTAACTGATTTGTGGTAGGGAGGAAGGAGGTTGGGCGGCTTCTCACCTTTTCTGACTGACAGATATTGAGATGGGGGATTCATAGGAGCATGCTATGCCTGCCTGTGAATCAGCAGGCATTTCTCTGTTGACGTGCTAGCTGAATATAGGGAGTACACCCTGCCAGGCTCCAATATTTAGACCCACTGGATTAGATTGCTGTTTAAGATGTATTTTGTAGTAAAATAAATACATGTATGTTAAAAGTATAGCTCTAACTTGAGAAATACAAGGTGAAAAGCTGGGACTATGTTGCCAAGTAATAGTTTAACTAAAGCAATAGTTGTTTTGTTCTGTACATCAGATTTTGTTACATGGCATAACTGGGGTGACACCAGTATTGGTAGAGATGTGTAATTCATATCTTTATACTTTGTTAGACATAAGTTGTCACCTTCAACATAATCCTTTGTGAAGCTGGGACCTGTGCATCCTGTCTGGCCTAGTATATTTGGAGAAGCTGTATATAATTTCTAATGCATCATGCATAGCAGGAAAAACTGTTGATGCTATGAGCTTGAGGAAATTTTTGTTAATGCTGTAATTACTTGCTGCTTAGGTAAAGTAAAGATGTTATTTAAATAACTGAGCAAATAAAATATTTGTGTATTTTTTTTTTTTCCTTTGAACTAATGCATCATTTGTACTGGATTTTAGCGTGTTAACACTAAGTCTCAGAGAAAGTTCAAAGTTTACTCAACTTTCCTATATGTAAAGAATAATGACAAATTTCAATAAATAAATGGTTTGTATAATTCTATATCATAATTGTAGTACACTGTTTCAGATGCGTCACTACCAGGTTTTTATTAATGAGCCTTATTCCTTTTAAAACATATTTTAGAGAAAAATTGCTAGAAAGTTGCATGTCATAGTTTTATTAAATGCTTTCAAATCTTGAATGATTCAGAAATTGTACGTTTCATTTGTGGCTTTAAGAGAATTTTGACTGAGATTAGTATTTTTTCTTAGTGTGATGCATGAAATGTTAGACAAGTAGTGATTAAATAACTTGATAATGTGATAAACCATCCTGACGTTATCCCGAAATAAGAAAGTACATCCCATTGCTCTTGTTCATCTCCTTGCTAGGATAGGTAGTTACAGCTGATCTGCAACTTGATGGAATGTATATCCAATTTTGTTACATCTGGAAATAAAAAGAAACATTTCCTAATAAATATAAAAAGTAAACATATACATTAGCAGTTGTTTTCTACCATTTTTGCAGAATATTAGATTTCTACCCTTTTATTGTGTGGAATCAAACATCTTAATTTATGCATTACTATAGCTCCTTGACATTGGTAGTCATGCTTCCCTGGTGGTATTCCATTGCTGTCCATCTGACAGAGCAGTCTGTACTAGAGACTCTAATACCTTAGTAAATTGCATATTACTTTTGGAAAAGCAGCACCCCTCGCCTTTGAGTGGAGCTCTTACTGGCTTTATGAAATCCTGAAGTTCAAAGACTTAAAAGTGCACATGCAGATAAGTTTAATGGTGATAATGATAATGAGAATTGTTATCTTCAGACTTTTCCCTTCATATTATTGTTACCAGATGCAGCCAGAGCTAGTGGTGCCAGTTTGATCAGATTGCTTTGATAATTTTCTTACTTCCAGGTAATATGTATTTCTTGGTGGCAGAATCAGCAGCGGTATATTTGAATAAGAGTAGAATAAATCCAACTTTGGAATGGAATCTGAATCTAATTCATTTCCTTCTAACACACCTGACTTCAATTTTTCACGCCTAGCTAGGCACAGTGCTAAGATCAAAGTGAAATAAAGAGAATGGAGTAAAGCAGTTCTTGGAAACTAAAAAGAAAAAATGGCATAGCATTGCATAATCTTTTATATGTGAAAGAAGTACTGGGGCTATTTGCCATTCACTTTAGAATAAATCTGCAGTAAATTTGCTAACGGTAATTATGCCACTGTAAAATCTTATTTATCCAGGAGAAAAATCAGACCCACTATATTTATTGCCTAAAAGATGCCTTGATACGACAGCAGAAATAACCATTCGTGTCTCCAGATAGGCTCAGAGTCTGGAGGCTGTCTTTAGTGCTCTGTTTTTAACCCCATGCTGGAGTGACTGTATACCATGAGAACTTTCGAACGTTGTTCTCTGTAGTGCATACTGCTGATCTTGACTGTGGGTGAGAGGCTGCTAAAGGGACACATGAATCTGTGACCTCTACTTCTTAAAGCAGCTGTTTGTTGATAGAGTACTAAGAGGATGTAAAATTGCATTTTATATTTGAGCGAAATACCTGCTGTGACCCATCCGAAAATCTTAATCTATGGTTAAGTCTGTATTTTTGTTGTGGCTGTGCTGCGAGCCATAAATAGTTTGATTTGAATGTTTATTTTAAAAGAAATAATCCATGACTTTTGAGAGTTTTAAATTTTTGCATGTCAGGAGGTGGATGTGATAGTAAGCAGCTGAACAAATGTGAAGAGCTTCGAAGTACAGAATTTAGAGTACATGTGAAGGTAATACAAACCAGGAATTGGATAATTTAGTTGCAAAAGAGATCATCCCTGTGAACTGTCCATGGGAGCTAGTCTTGTACCTTGTGTTAGATTGACAAAACATGATTTCTTGCATGACATTTTACCTGTTCAGCAATTGTTAGCGCTCTTGAATTGTTCCTGAGTTTTGTACACTGTTATTTTATGTAATGTAATATAATTCAACCTCTGCCTTGGAATGTATGAACTGCAATACCTTCCATGAGTCCCTGTGAATCATTCTAACTTTGGGGAGGGAGAAGAGAAGCTAGCTGCCGGCCAGTCCATACCATCACCCTTGTGAACTGCCTTCCCTTGGTGAGGTAGGCGCTTTTCTCCTTTTGGCACGTTGTAGAGCTGACATCAGTGTTTAATGCTGACAAATACATCTTACTGAGACCTGTGCTACAGTTCATGCTGCAGGACATCTCTTGGTAAAGGCTAAATCTGTTTTTTTGGAGGAGGGGGTTAGATGTGGGGAAAGGTTGGGCAGTGTTGCAATCACTGACTACTTGTCACTGTGCCTTAATCATTCTACTGCAAGATCTGTCAAAATACCCCAAACCCACAAAAAGGCATAGGAACAGAACTGGAAGATTTGCTTGGATTTTGATTAAGGTTTAATACACTATTTACAGGCTACCGGATTGACCCTCTTAGACTACTTGTACAGATGCTAAAATAAAAATTCTCTGAGTACAGCAGCAGAAAATAATCTTTGTATGTGTTTAGTTCTGGAATAAGTTCTTCCATTTGTGACAGCTTTTTAGCTTTGAGCTGGCCGTCATTAAGTAATTTAAAAAGTGCAGACTATTCATAATATCTATTATCTGAATGGAAGACGCTGAAAATGAAAGTGCTGTCAGACTGTTGTAGCTTCCTTGTTAAGCAGTGCTTAAGTTTTTTAAAAGTATTTTGTTATTTTAATGTGTCTCCTGAAGAGAATGCCTGATGAAAATTAAGATATGTAATAGTTTTAATATGGGCAGAACTACAAAGTAGTCAATGTGTAATATATTTTGATATAGCCATCGTCTCTAATAGGCTTCAAAGTGTTCTTAACTGAAAACTTATAACTTGACACTCTTCTGAAGGTTTTATTTAGTGTCTGTCAAACCCACAATAGAGAGGGGCACATTACAGGTGGTAACAGAAGTGAAAATGGAGCTACAAAGGCTTAATGCTGTGGGAGAGAAAACTGCATCTGACACTTGCTGAAACTTCTCACCATCCTGTGTAATTCTTTGAGATAAACTTCTAAATATCTGGCATTAAAAGAACAAAAAAGTACATCAAAGAAAAAAAAACATTACAAGTGTGTTATCAATTCTAGTATAGTATGAGGTTAGTGTCACTGACACTGCAATAGCAGATGACCTTCAAAAGCATTATGAGGATATTAAAATGAATTTTCTTGTAATTGCCATAGGAACAATTGAGTGTTCTTAATAGAACCTTTCATCAAGGCTTTTACAAAAAGAAAAATGAGTAAGGATGAACACATAGAATAGTAACAGAAAATGAATAGAAAGCCAAATGACTAAGGATCCCTACACTGATTAATAAAATGCAGGCATTGATGACCTGGTGAAAAAACTGGATTGGGGGAAAAAAGCATTTGTGTCTTTTTTTTTGGTTTTTTTTTAACAGTTGATGGTATTAGAATGAGGCTAAGTTAGGTATAGAGACCAGCTGGGTTTGAGGAAGAGGCACATGATAAAGGAACTTCAGTGGAAGAGGGAAAAAAAAAGATAATTTTTTATATCAAAAGCAAACACAGCACTACGTCAGATTATTTCTACTTCTTATTCAGACATTTATATAAAAGCATTGCTCTGTTACCTTTGCTTCTATAGAAAATCTAAACTATTCAGCAGATGTTGATTAAATACATTCAGGTTGCTGCATTTAACATTTCAGTTTAAGTTTAGTGGTGCTTTGATAGTTTATACTTTGAATGACTGTGTCTGGCCGGCAGTAACTAATGGTGAAACTCAATATGTGCATTGTCTTTCATGCAGCTGTAGTGCAAATATTAAATTGCATCTCATAGTAACAGGAATCCTTGTTCTCTAATGAGCAACATTCTGAGCACTTCAACTCTTAATTGATAAAAACCTATGTACATTGACCATACGTTAATTTGGAACGATTAAGAAAAGACATCTTTAAAAAAGGGGCAGGGAGATATGTTATCTTTCTGTAAAGCTTTTCTTTCATGTAAAGTCATTATACTGTCCCTTAGATATGAATATGGATGGCCTCTGTAACCAGAGAGCTGAAAAGAAACTTTCTAAGAGGAAAGGTATTATTATTTCTGACTGATTGCTGCCTAACTGCTTAAGCTCCTCTGCTGGTTTTTTTTTTCCCTCTTTTTTACCACTAGCACTAAAGGAAACTCATATAGAAATAATACCATGTGAAACTGGGTTCTCTGTTACAAGCTCTTGAATGCAATTTCTAAGGGCAGGATGGTTTTCTAGTTCAAATCAACAGAGCTGTATCGAATTCATATAGCCATCCTTTATTTATTGTAGCTAGGGGGCAAGCCTGTTATTTTTACTTTCAATGTAAAAATTTTTGCTGTTACAGATTTTTCTTCATCTAATATTATATTCCATTTTTAGGGCTTTCCTTCTCCCTCTTCAACCTCTCTACCCCCTTCCTACTCTGAAAGTAAGGAAGTATAAAATTTGACATTTTTACTCAGTTGATTTTGATGAAGTATTATTTTATTATTTACAGTATTTTACAGGGAAACGGGAAAGTAAAAGAATATTGGAAATCTCTGAATAATTTTGTAAGGCCGTAGGAAGAAGTTTGTAATTAAGATTTAAAGATGACAGAGCACTTTTAAAGTGCTCTACTTGCAGGGTTTTCTTTTCTTCCCCTTCACGTATGAAATGTCTGTGATTTAGGTGTTCTATAAAAACAATTTACCATTTAGAATTAAAAGCAGTGCACTTATCTGAAAGTCTCTGAATTAAAGAAAGTATACTGAAAGTTCAGTGTGTTTTGGAGCAGTTAAACTTCCACTAGAAGTCAAGTGAATTACCTGTCTGTACTTTCAATGTGCATACCAAATAATTTTAATATTGTCATACAATTCTATGTAAAAGAAATGTTATGGAGCTATTAACATAAGGAGAGATATTAGTAACTGTTGTAATTTATGACTAGAAGCTTCTAACAAAATTAGTTGTGGCATGCTGCAGTAAATGTTAGTTATTTGCTATACTCATAATTGTATATGGTCTGAGTTACACTGTCCTGTTGAACAGTGTGATGTGTAAAGTGCATTTATTTTGTTTTTGTCTAGACTCGATCTTTTATAGTTTTCCACTGGAGTCAAAACTGTAGGAGTTGCTTAAATGAGATACATACTGAGTTTCAAATTCAAATCTTACAAAGCATGTTAAATGTCTCCTTAAACTTTGCAGGAAAACAAATAAAGGTATTTTCTTTTACTCAAGATGGTGACTTAAAGGGTAACCCTAAGCCATCAGTAGAAATATACAGTGGTGTTGTTAAAAACAAAACAGATATTCTGAAAGTATTACAATACATATGTACATAAATTAAAAGTATGTGAAAAATAGGCAAAATACCTTGGGAGACCACTGGTCATGATAGAATTTAAAATCCATGTTAGTTTTTTAACTGGATTGTCAACATAGTTGTATGTTATCTCAGTGGAGCTGTGGCTTTCTAGGCTTGAAGTGTTATAAAACATACTTCTGAACTGCATATGGAAAGAATAAACATAAGATAATAGGAATAAAGTAAAAAAATCCTTCAGGTAATTAAAAAATAAATCCCTGCATTTATTGAAGTTAATTGAAGAAGTATGAAAAGGGATAAATGAACAACTACGGTTAGGATGAGGGGGACTCACTTGGAGTGAGAAGGCAGATTTTTATCTTGGAATATTTAGAAAATGTTTCTCAGTGTTTCAATTAAAAAAAAAAAAACCCAAGTTTAAATGCAGATGGGGAAAAAGAATGGTGACCAGCCTGAAAAACAATTTGGTGTTAACGCCAGGAGGCTGACGGGAACTATTGATACCAGTTCAGAACAGTCTTTGCAATGGGATATGATTGTAAAAATTGCCAATATTTCTGTCTGTGGGAATGCTGGATAGTAAAGCAGAAGATAATTTCTCTCTAGAAGGCCTTTGTGTCATCCCACCTGAAAAACCATGCTTGATTTCAGACACCTCCTTGTCAGAACAGTAGTGTAAATGTGAACGAGACGAAAGTAGGTAGAGACCTGACAGGTACAGGTATCTGGCTACAACTAATAGAACTTAAGGTGGGTTTTTTTTTTTGTTCTAATAGTCTGAAAATATAAATATCACAAAAGAAGAGAAATTATTTCCGACAGTTGAAAACTTAGTAAATGAGTAGCATGAAATCAAATTGACAAGGAGATCTGTTAAGTGATTTGACAGCCTTCAATAGGAAAGGAAATTCAATTACTGTGGAATTTTCAGTGCTAGGTGTAACTTGGGCCACAGTCCTGGAGAGAATCTTAGAGTATCATACTGTGTTCCGCTGCCCAAAAGCAGGATTGGAAGGAGATTGTTACAGTGAATGAAAACATTGCATTTTCTCTAGGGGTTAGGCTAGGCTTCCAGCCTCTCTGTATCACAACCTGCTCAACCTTTTCACTTTGAAGAGAAGTGCACTTTGTCATTGTGGCTGTTATTCGGAACTCTGGATGATGGTTCTTTTCTGTAATTAAAAATAAATCTCTTCTGGATGTGTGTCTGATTTCCTATCAACAATTTTCCTAAGTATGTAAAATCATAACTCAGGATAAGTTATGGTAAATCATTCCTTGTGTTATTTTTCTTAACTCTTTTTAGTCTTTTACTGATGGAGATTGTTCCTGTTTCACTGCTTTGGTTTCTTTGATGAATGCTGCTTGTTGATCAGGACTGTATTGCTCTTTAATGACTGCGTTGACTTCAGTAACATTCTGAAGTGAAATAATTATATTTAAAATGAAATAATATACTTTCTAGCTTCTTACTGGATACTAAAACCTTAATTTGCTTTCAGAACAAATGGGTCATCTATTTTAAAGCTTCTGTTAATTTTCTTTTTTGCTGTTTCCCTTTATATGTATACGTATATTCTAAAATACTGCACACAGTATACACATCTTGTGCTACTTCCCATTCATGTTATCCAGCATGTTGATTTCTCTGTGTTTATTTCTCTGGAAGACTTCCCATACTACTGTCTAACTGGCTCTTGCTTTCTTTCTACAGCCCTTGAGTTGCCTATTCTTACTGTGTTTCTTCTGTAGCCTCCCTGTTCAGTATTCCCGGTTGCCCAACACTTGCCTGTACAACTTGTTTTGCTTTTCTTCCCATCACCTGTTAACTTTTTTATGAGATGTGCTGTTATTTTTTAATCTAGGCAGAGGTCTTCTCACTCAATAGAGACATAAAAGGAATTTCAAGATACAAAGTAAAAGGTAGATCACTGTTCATCTTAAATGATTCGTGTTAATGTAAGCCTACCAAAGCAGCTTTTTTTCTATATGTGAGTTTACATATATATAGACTTAGAGTATATGTACTTCCCTGGCTTGCATATGACATTGTGTAACCATTTTCCATGAAAAGCTGTCTTGAAAAAATTATTGTGTAAGTTGATATATCCTTTTTATATGCATTTCTACCAAATACTATGAAACTGGCCGTGAGTGACAAATTGTCAGATGTTTGCAAATACATGAAAGGTCAGATTGAGCAGAAAGTTATAATACTTCATGGTTAACTTGAAGAAGTGACACAGGTCATATTTTCAGGTGCTCTCAATGTGCAATCAGGCTAGACTTCAAAAAAAGTTCAGCAATCAATACTGTGTAACATGTATGATATGAGATGTAAGCTAACTTAGCTTGAAAATCTGGGCCTGAATATATACAGGCAGTTGTTATAAGTATTACTTAGTTAAGAATTAATGTCCGTCTCTTATTTCCTAACTGGAATTGTGTGTTAATCTATTTTGTATTATTATATTTACTATCTGGAAAATACCTATCACATTTTGAGTTATATCACAATAAATACTTATAATGAGAGCGAAAAACTTTTCAGTGGATGTCTCACAAGACTGAGTCCTGCTTAGAAAAGTCCAAGAGTCAAGCGGTTTTGTTCAGAGAATTTATTGGTCCCTGAAGAGAAGGAGACAGAAACTGAGTATTTCCAGATACACGAGTGGATATTATCAGCACAGGCTTCTTTTGGCTAGCTTCCTTGTGAAGGTTAATTTTTGCCATTAAGTTCCAGCTCTTTCTCAGCTAGAATCTGGCAA
>JASSUY010007919.1:0-19158 GCA_032466535.1 Forpus xanthops | reverse complement strand
CAAACTTAAACAGGGGAAGTTTAGGTTGGATATGAGGAAGAAATTCTTTCCTGTAAGGGTGGTGAGGCACTGGAATGGGTTGCCCAGGGAAGTTGTGAATGCTCCATCGCTGGCAGTGTTCAGGGCCGGGTTGGACATAGCCTTGGGTGGCATGGTTTAGTGGGAGGTGTCCCTGCCCAGAGCAAGGGTGCTGGAACTAGATGATCTTGAGGTCCTTTCCAACACTATCTCTTCTATGTTTCTATGATTTGGGAGATCAGGGACAAGAAAGATACCAATACATATCAGGCACCAACACAGGGATGAAACTGACCTGCATCGAGAATGTACACACTGAAGCCAAGTCCAATACAAGGGAAAGAATATGCAACCCATGTTCATTTACTCCTTTGCATGATCCAGTAATCTAGCCCTTGCTGAACAATGTGGAAGGGTTTTACCCACAGGAATTCGAGTAACTGCTCCATCAAGCAGTACAGGTAAGCAACAGCATATCCATCTCCACTCTAGAAAGGCATTCCTAGAACGATGACAGATCTGATGACTACTGTAAAACAAGTGCAGTCATCAGAGAACTGTAGCTGCTGGGGCCCAGACATACAAAACACTTTGGGAAACATCACAGGCTGCAGATTCTGCAGAATTCAATAAGGTGCGACTCAGAGGAACTGGGAAAATCAGGGAAAAAAGGGAAAAAAACAAAACCAAAAGTAATGGCTTTGAGGTGATCTGGAGGAAACAGGGAAAGTCCTCCAATTCCTTTGGATATTTAACAGCTATGCAGTCCATCTTCAGGAAGGATTTCCAGAGCTGCCTTCTTACAAACCACGAGGAACATATCATGGGGTCTGAGGGAGACTGGGAGGCAGGGATAGCCAGCAGGAACAGCAGGCATCTGCTCCCAGGTACCAGCAGGCTCACTGTGTACATATCTGTATCTATATTGCCACTACTGGAACTTCATCCCCAACTGTTAGATTGGAACAGGAGGCTGTTTGTGCTGTTTGTATTTGTGCAAGTGCTGAGTGTGCTTGTCTGTGCTGATCTGTGTGGCCAGCTGTGTATATATGTACATACATGTTGCATATGTGTGCTCTATGTGCATTGTGCCTTCTAGGCACATGCTGAGCCTCACTGCTTGGCTGGCCCTGAGCTTGGAACCATGGCAGCCTTGCCCCTGTCACACTGCCAGATTCACCCTGTTCCCTCACAAGAACCAGATCTGGACAAAGCTAGCAGGAAAACTGTTGTTAAAGTAGAAAACAGTCAGGTGTTGAGCACTGTGAGGTGGGGAAAGGAGTGTTTCCCTACTGAAGAGCCAGTCTGCCAGCTGGCCCTCCAACTGCTGCTCGAAATATTTTGGCAGTGTCTGAGATAACAAATGAATGATGAGACAAGAATATTTGGCAAGTTCCTCTGGCTGACCTGTCTGGGAGGGCACAAACCTCATTATTCCTTTTCTTTATTAGCCATGTTGTAACTTGCTCAGTGTTGACAAGGAGGAAGCTTGATGGAAAGCAAATCAATCAAAATAAAATGGAGAGGAAACAACCACAATGGCATGTTTGTGATCAAAGTGTCTAGCCCAATATGCCCTCAAAGGATTGTTTGTAAAAGCCCTTTTCCATAGGCCAACCAGCCTTGTTCACTTGGAATATTTCCCAGTAGGAGAGATGGCACAGCATTTGGCTCAAAGCAATAAAAAATGTAGGTGTCTGTGGGAACCCCTGCACATTGCCACAGAGACATACACACTTATACATGCACACACGCTCTTGCACACTTGTATATAGCCTGAAAGGTCTCTTTTTGGCACCTGCAATTTGACAGCCACAATTCAGGAAACACCTTTCCACCATTTTCTCCTATAAATCTTGAGGTCAAACCCCTCCCTTTTCCTCCTCCCTTCTGAGAAGACAGAGCTCACAAAGTCTATACCCTGTCCTGGCTCTGAACTACTTATTCTGTGCATGTCTCCCTTCTACCACACTGTATGGTTGGCCTGTGCTGGAAGTAGCCTGGATGCTTTGCGTAATGTGGAAGCTAAACTCCTAGGTGCCAAACTTCCTTGTTATGCAGATAATCCACTGTTTAGTAGATGCCATGCCACAGGCTTTTTCTAAACAATCCAAGTAGCCATTGCATGCGTGGATTGTTTCCTGAGCATGTTAACAAGCCCTTTGCCATTGGCGGACTGTAGCATGGACATCCCAACTGAGGGTAAGAGGGAACTGCTGCTTTGGCAAGAGTCCATTTGTGGAAGCCCAGCACCTTCCCCTGAGCTAAATGGAAGCCACTGTCAAAACCTGCCTGGTCTTCTCCAGCCCCTGTGCTACAATGTCAAGTTCCTGACAACACAACTTAACTCTGCTGCAGTACTTCTGTGACCACTGAGCACATGCTGTTTTCTCTGGCACAGATGTAGCATTCCTGGCTGAATATAAAGAGGAGATATTTCATTTAAGCATGAAGCAGATTACTAAGTGAAATATTCCATGATAATATTCAGATACAAGGGATAAAACTTCCCTCCAGAATTTTTCTCAGTTACTGCCTCTTAAGACCCCTGATATTGAAGACTTAGAAGACAGAGATGCTGCTGCAGACACTTCTCGTGTGCCCACCACATCATGATCCCGGCTCCCTTTGGAAAACTGATGTCACATCAGAGACCTTCCTCCTGTTATATTACACAGAGAACAGGTAAGCGTTGGTTCCACAGGATGTGAGGACTCTTATTCTTCTCTTCCTGCAGCTCCATAGCCTCACTTCTGCAGTCAAAGAAGGAAATGAGTCTACCTCCCACTGCAAAAACAGAGGTGGAAAAATCTCTCTCTGTAGAACAATTTTATCACATAAGGAGAGGAAAATGTTGTTCTCTGGCACACAGGATCCTCTTTTCTTACCAGAAAGAGCTATGAATGTTGTTTCATATACTTATGTGAGAACTGGGAGGATGAAACAAAGGGTGAACATGGTCATGGTCATGGTCAACAGTGTCTATAGTTCTCTGAGGAAAAACTGCTCTGTTTACACATTTACCCAGATATTCCTCCACAGGATTGCTTCAGACTCTGAACAGCAACGGCAAAGCAAATCTAGAGGAGAAACATTAGAATACCATAAATTATGCAGGGCAGGCACATGTGAGTGTGGCTGTAAGGAGAACCATCACTTTAAATGAACTTGTAACATTTAAAACAAATGCATAAATCCCTGAGTTCTTATGTTTGGCCCAGATCATATTCCCTGTGCAGCTGGTGGAGCCAAATGCTTCACTTGTCCCCCAGAGACCTCTGACCACCCCCTCAAATTTTACAATGTCAGCGAAAAATTTGATTCTTTCTTCTGAAACCTGACCCCAGAGAGCAGTGATATCAATAACCGTAAAAATAGGCACTTTAGCTGGGTGCTCAGAGATATGTTTGTATTGGAATTGCTACGCAAAGAGATATTCATACAAATCAGGCTCCACTGGGCTCACCCAATATAGGAGAGTTCATTTTGAGGAGAACAGCATACACTTTATGCTTACTGAGGAGACAGATATCTTTTTCTTCTCTTCAATGCAAACATTAATCAGAATGAGAGATCTTTTCAAGCACCCAGCAGGAGTTCATCCCACTGGAAAGAACATTCAGTGTCATCTGGCACAAGCGTCTGAAGTGTCCTTTAGCACTTGAAAACGCCTAGTCAGCCTTGGGCCCTTCAAGCTGGAGAGGAGACAGCCAACGGGTGTAAGATAAGGTCCATAAACTCAAGAGAGGACAACGAGAGAAATAGATGGATGAAGAAATATTCCTGCACAAGTAAGGTCGTCAAGTGAAATTAACAGGCAATCAAAGACAGAAGAATGGGACCCTTCAAGCCAGTCACAGTTGCTCTGCACAGCTCCTCAGCATCAGTGAAATGGCTACTGAATGTTTTCAGTTGTTCAAGCTGCCATACAAATCCATGGGAGGAGAACTAGGAGCAGTTTCCTGATCCCAAACACAACAAAAGCATCAGTATTAGGACATGCCCAAGCCTAGAGCACCTGGGGAATGGGGCAACGATCAGGGAAAGCCTGCACATGTGCTGTACCCATAATTCCAGAACTGTGTCAGTCTCAGACACCAGTGAGGCTCTCAGTCACTGCCAGAGACACTGCTCAAGGCTGGCCTTTGGACTGACTCAGGACAAATGCCATGTCCTATCATGCCTGTCACAACAAGCCAACACACAGCATCAAGGCAGGTAGGTCCCCTAGGGAACAGAACCTGGAAAAAAGCTGCACAGTGGAGATCCCGGAGCCTGGGTACTGCTGTGCCCTCATGGTAAAATTTATTTTCTTTATATCTAATCTGAATTTCCATATTCTAGCTCATGTCCATTCTTACATCAGATAGCTGTACTTACCCCCCTTTTCATCAGATTGAACTAAACCATTTCTTTTAGCTTCTTATCATACATAATACGCTCCAGTCCTCTGGCCATCTTGGTGGCCCTAACTCTACAAAACCATCCTTAGAAACCAAATTCTCACCTAGAGTTACTTGTGACTATGTTATATTCTTGGAAGTTTTACACTGCTCTTGTAAAGCAGTTCTTTAGATCCAGTCATTCTTTCCTTCCACTGGAATAAGCCCTCTCTATGTATACTTTTTCACTGCAAGTCCTGGTTTTGACTAGACTAAACCAGACAAGCTGTTTCACTTGCTACTTCTTAAGTCAGTACTTAGTTTTGTAGGTCACTTTTTTCCTGTACCAGCTCTAGCCTGAATACGTCTCTTCTATTTGTGCAGAAATGGCAAGTATCCCATTCAGTATCCTAAAGGGGTATGAACAGCAGCTTTAACATTTCCACAGTTGTACACAATTATTTCAAACTCCTGACCATGTTAGGGATCACTCTGGTGGCTTACAATCCTGCTCTGACATCCTGGGGCAGTGGGGCTGGAACATCTTCATATCATGCCTAGAGAGGGGACAGCATAGTCTTCCAGGAGCAGAGCTTGCACCGATTGAAAGACTAGAAGACACTCTTTATTGAGATTTCTTCCCATCTCCATAACATTTCACGTTTCTCTGTATCATGGAGAAAAAAAGAACACTAGACAAAACTCTTACATATTCACTTCCTTGCTGTGAGCTTTCCAATACTTTTAATTCAGATATCAACAGTGTAACTGAGTGAGGAATGATCAGTGGGTAGGGCTGCCTACACAAGTATCTCTGGCACACCGAGGCAGGACCTACTGAGTGTCTGTGATTCCTTTAGGGTCAGAGACAAAGCAAAACTAAATTTGTTGGCCTCTGGGTCAAAGAAAAGCCTGTGCCATATTTTCAGTTTAATAATACAGACGAAGCCTGAGTTTGTACCAAGGATCTATACTGCTTGGGGCTATTACATCAGCTATTCTAATATGATGCCCCCCGCAAAAAGAAACTCAGCTGCTTGGGTAGTGTCCCAAGCACTGCACTCCCATAAGGCACTCATGTCTGCAATAGAGTTGTGGGAAATGTACTGTTGAAGACAGAAATAACGACAATTCTGAGTTCTAGCTCATAACACAGCATCTAATTACACACTCTTTCTGAAAAGCTTGTGTGGAAAGATCAGAGTTGAGTAGACTGCTCACTCCTTACCACTGCCAGAAACTTGTCCAAACCTAACTACAAGTTATAGTTCTAACACCAAACATTTCCTTATAAAGACCCAGTGAGCCTTGGGAAAATATGAAAACGTACAAGCCTAAAATCTGCCAAAGTCTCACAAAAAGCTGTGATTCACAGATAATGAGGAGTGCCTGGGGCAGAATAGCATTTCAGGAAGGGGCAGAGGAAACCCACAGACTCTTGAAGTATCTACACCTGGGCCACTTCCACACACTAGTGTAGCTGCTCAAGGCAGCATTTGTATCTTAACCTGGTGGCCATTATGGAGTGGGAAAACAACTTTCTCAGCATCATGGGAAGGGTGTTCCTTTCTGGCAGTTGGAAATGGTCAGCCATGGTGAGTATGTAGAGGTTTGTGATTCAATTCTGTATTGCAATTGCTCCCCTGTGTTTGTATTGTGATTTCATCATACAGCTGTATCACTCTGCTATTTCCAAAATACATGTAATATGAAATACCTTCAAATAACTACATTTGGTATTAAACATTAAAACCTCCTTATGTGGAATATCTAAAAGGACCAAAGAGTATTAGTCTCTGAGATAATCCCACAGGAGGTGCTCACACATGGATCTGTTGTGGGTAGGCATGGTGAGAATATGCTGCTTATCACCACAGGTAGAAAGGAAGTAGGCTCTGGCACAACTTATATATACTGAGGAGCTAGTAATGTTGAATCTGTATGGGATGCAAATCCCTCTGGGAACTTCCCAACAGGAAAGAATGGTAAAGAATTAATAAGAATTTGATGAAAGCCAAGCTAGCACTTCACTTGCTTTCAGAATTCCAAACTACTGTATTCTGAAGACTGCTGTGACTTAAATACTGGTCATGCTGTTTATTTTATCTGAATTTATTTTTAACACACCATAAAGCTGCTGGGGAAGGCTACTGCCCTTTATTTCTTCTTTGTTCAGATTGGTAAATCTACATCAATTTATCCTACTCTCACTTCCTGATATAGTAACTTGCGTCCGTCAAAGGTAGGAAAGGCAGTTAGGTGAATTGTCCCAGTGCATCATTATTTTTGATAGTAGAAACATTCTTAGAAAGAAAAAACCTTTTCAGATACTTATCTTTTGCTCCAAAAGACAAATGTGTTCTTTCTAATTAGCCCCAAAGAAGGACTTTCACTGTAACAGAAGATGAAGTTGTGGCCTGAGATGAGATGTGAACAAGCTGTAAAATCTCAGTATCCAATAGTACTGCAAGGGGAGGCAGGAGGGGATAGACAATGCTGGTTGCTTTCTGTATCTCAATAAAAAGGTCCAACAACAAATGCCTTAATAAAGAAGACAGTTGAATAAGATAGAATAAAAAGATGAACACAGATGCTGAGTAAAATTCACATACTTTTAGATGCTGGGCACCCTGTTTTCATGCAGTATTGGATGGATTTTCCCGTGGTACATTGCACAAATACCATCTGTGGAGAGGTTCCTTGTTTTCAGGTCATTTGGGCTACTACAATTTTCTTAGAAATAACAATTCTATTAATAAAGGTTGAAGAGCCCACTTGAGAACTTCTTTGTGTGCTTTCGGATACAGGCAAGGCCAGGCAGAGTTTTTTAATCACCAGCACCAAGGGGGAGCTGCTTGCAGGGTGCTCCCTTACCATGATGTGGCTGAGTGTGTCCTGAAGACAAGAGATCTGTGTAGCACAGATCCAAAGGCCACGCTGGATGGGCAGCACAGTGCAGCATGGGCCTGGATATGCTCAGGTTAACTATGATGTGGATCACCTAGTCCTCTATGTACAGTAGGTTCCTGGTCAGGATCAAGGTATTCCACCCCATGATGAAGATACAGTTTACCTTTCTCTTAGATATGATAAGTTTAAGCTTCTGTTAATAAGATAAGGAATTCTCAAGCCCTAAATACATGGACCAACAGCATAGACATGGCTTGTTCCAGACCACTGACTCCTTGAATACAGTGTCTTACATAAGGTTCCAAATAAGATTTATATTTCAGTCCATCACCCCAAATCAAATCTCTGCCACAGATCTTCGGTGAATTCCACTGGAAATGAAATGTAACTGAGGAGTATGAAAATAAAATAACTGATTACTGTGATTACTGATTTCTCTGAAAAACACTGATGAGTGTAGAAAAATATTGTTAGGGTTTTTTCACATAATTACAGAACAGAACATCACGTTACCCAATTCCTTCTATTGAAATAGGCTGAGTGAGTAATGGTCTAAATAGACATTATCGTACCTTGGAAAGGTGGGTAGGGAGGAGTGAGTACTGACAGAGCCAGTGCACAAAATTTAGGTGTCCAGATTCCCACTCACCTTCTGCCTAATTCTGAAACTGAAGCTTATGGGAGCAGACACAAAGCATGCAGGATTCAGCATCTCAAAGTAGAGAATGGCTTAGCACAAAGCATGTATGTTATCCCAGCCACCAGCTATCAAAGTTAAGGCTCTTAAACCTCTGTCTTCTCCACACATTCTCCCTAATCCATCAGACACTACTTAACTGCTCTTTGTAAGACCAATAGTAAATGTACGTGACATTCGTCCCCCACACTCTCAGAAATGAGGTTCTACAGGGTCTGAGTCTAACAGGAGTGGGGAGGGAAAGAAGGAGGGGAAGAGAGGACATGAGGAGAACCTATAGAAAATGGTCTGGAGAGGTGGAAATTTAGAGTTTCAAGGCTCTGCCTAGGAAGAAGAGATTAAGAGGAAGGATCACCAATCAATGCTGCAGCTTTCTCCTGCTTTCCAATCCCAGAGCCTCTGCCTGTATAGACTACTAGGTGTTATCAGCTGTTACACATCCCCTCATTGCTTTTCTCCCACTCCTGTCCCTTTCCCCTTATGTGTCTTGGAAAATTCATACAGCATGAAAAAAACCTGTTTCTGAGGGCATAAATTTCTTTAACATGATTGCCAATCTCTTCATGGAAGTTCTTTAAGTCCTTCTATGTCTCTGTCTGCACCCAAAAGCAGGGGAAAATTTTGAATCAAAAAACTAAATTCTTCCCCTCATCCTGAGGTGATAGTAGATAATCTCAAGAGTATAGAATTGGACTGATCATGCAAAAGAACCTGTTCAGACCAACCAGACAGACATGTCTTGCTGCTACATTGCAGTGCCTACATGCAGTTGGTTAGAGTTGTCACCTGTCCTGGGACACTCGTCATGTGTTTTTCTTGGGCCCATGTTGACAGAGATGTTGCCTCATTCTTACAGTCTCAAGCTTCGAACCCTCTCAGCAGATGTGACTAGGCAAAGTAGAGAAGCTTCAGACCACATCAGCGAAGGGCAAGATCAGAATTTTCAGCATGGGAAAAAGACCACAAGATGGAAACTCTAGAAATCTGGCAATAACATTAGGCATGGGGAAAAAGGATAAACCACCTAATCCATTAATGAAAGAGCTTAATGTAAGCTAGAGCCCAAATACAGAATGCATCAGTGAGAATTTTAGGGATACAGAAAGCATTACTGTGGGCATGCCAGATCTGGCAAGAATTATTTTCTTGCACTTACGTGTCATGAGCCTTCAGAAATTTCTTGCAAGTATTACAGCAATGTTGACTTTTCCGTCTTTGGCCGTCTAGTGTGCTAACTTAAAATCAGTGGCTAATATCAGAGGAGGATAGTAGCATAACAATTGTATTGATTATGAATAAATTCTCCTTTCAGCACAGTGCATTGTTCATATCAGTTATTCCCACTTGGAATACAAATGTAACCTCCAAAGCACAATGAACAGGGGGAAGATAACTTCTTTCAGGGATCTTGGAAGAAGCAGGCCATAAAGTGAGAGTTTGAGATATTTCAACTTTGTTTTATTTGAACTGCTGAAAATACCTGTCTGTCCTTTCTGGTGCTTCTCAGTATGGGGGAAGGGAAGTAATATCTTCAGAGTTGGAAGAAAGTAAGGCAGCTGCCTGATCTCCATCTCAAGAAAGATCTATTTTCAGCATACCCAAATCCCCCCTCCTCTGTAGGAATGTCAGAACTCCAGTGCCTTGCTGTGCAGGATATTCTATACCCAGAGATGACTTTCAATCAACCAGTTGGCTTTGGCTCTGTTTTGCTTCTAAGGCCAGTGGTGTCCAACCCAGCATAGATGGGAACAGAAATGGCAAAAGGTCAATTAGGGGCTGGCCCCCTACTTGGTTTTCTTTCTGCATGCAAACATTACTGGCACTTTCAGGACTGCCCTCATCATCAAGCTGAATCTTTATAAGAGATGGCATGTGAATTCACAGACTGAATGCAATCTCAGTGCATATTTCAGAAGCCATTCTGTATTTCTGCTCATAAACTTCTTCTCTTTTGTAGGCACATTTCTTGTATTTTATTTTGTGGGTGTTTTGAGTTATTATCAGCTTCCTTTGGAATGTACCCACCCGACACAGAGCTGTGCTCATTATTTGCATTTCCCTTTGTTGAATATCATTAAATTCCTATCTTTCCTTTTCTCCAGCCTGTCAAGGTCCTTCTGAATAGAAGCATACAATACAGTAAGAGCATTCAATAACATCATTTCAAGAAACTCTCTGAGTGACTGATATCAACAAACTCCCTACATCAGAAGCCTCAGAGCTGGTAAGCAAAGATGCTGTGGCCAGGAAGCTCAGAAAAGAATGTAGGCAGTGGTAACAGCTATCCTAAAGGAAGCTGAAGTTAACACGAAGATAAATAGCTGTACCAGTTGAGTGGTACAACTGTTTATGTGAAAGATTTTCCCCAAAACCAGTAGAAAGTATAATCCTCCTGAGCTGCTGAGACGAAGCAGAAGGGGAGAAGGGGTGGGGGAAGTGTGTATGTGGCTCAGGCCAACACAAAATATAAAAATCAAATAAACAAAACTTTGAAGAGAGAAATGGGCTTGGGCTAGCTTCAACCCTCATATTCCTTGCCAGTGACTGGGGATGCCCAGCATCATGATGGGGAGCACCTAGAGATATAACAGGAATCATGTTTGTATTGTGATTCAACTGTATATTATAGGTACAGTATTGTGATTTTGTGATTTCCATATTTTGCAGTGTCAGTCTGCTAAATAAAAATAACATGCAATCACAAATATCTTCAAATAGCTAAATCTGCTAGTAAAACTTTAAAAATCCTTTGTGTGGAATATCCAAAAGTCTGGTCAGAGAAGTTTAGAATGCGACAGTCTACAAATTCACTTTAAAAAATCCTTTTTTTTTTTTTTTAAGAAAAAAAAAATGTAATTATTCAAGTGTCAAAGTAAAAGACTAAAATTAATCCCAAATCACCAGCATAGGCTGAGAGCCAACTGTCTGAAAAGTGGCTTTGCTGAAAAGGGCCAGGAGTCCTGATGGACAACAATGCATCCTTGCAGCAAAGAAGACCAAGCAACCTGAGCCGCATTTGGAAGAGCATTGTAATCAGGTTGAGGGAGGTGATCCCTCCCCACTGCTTAGCACTGGCAATGAGGTAAAAGGAACTGTAAACATTATCAGAACAGGGAGTGGAGAAACAGAAAACAACAACAAAACCCACAAAATAAGCACAAAACAACAACAAAAAAACAAATGAGTCCCCAGATTTTTGCTGCATTACAATATATGCATGTAATATCTAAGTACAGTGGATCTTCTTATCCCTAATGTCAAATAGGAGATGGCAAAGCAAGACAGAGCTGTTTAGTTCTACCTAATTCTAGCAGGACTAGTAGAACTGTTCAGAGAGAACAATAAAGCTAGTGGATTAAAAATTTGAACAGGATGGTTTACCTGGACTCATAGGAATAATAGCTTCTTATGGACTTACTCTCCATTTTAATTCTTTGTTACCCCTTGACACTCACAATGTTCTGTGGAAATTATTTCTATGGTTAAATTGCACACTCTAAGAAAAACTATCTCATTAGTCCTGGGTATCCCTTAGCTTTTTTTCCATACTCATTTTTTGCATGCCTGACATTATTTTTCAGATCTCTTTGAGACCTAAGTGTAAACAACCACTCTCAAAAAAGGAGGGTTCTATCCTATGTAGTATCCTCTATGTGAAGGCCAATCCTGATCCATGGTCACTATCCATGGTGATTTTTGGGCGGGAGGGGGTGTGTGTTTCTACTATTTACATCAGTTTTTAAGTGAAGTGACTACATGGACTCCCATGCCTAATTGTGGGTGCCCAGTGAATTTATTAACATATCAGAGTAATGTCTTCTTGGCTTAGATTCTATTAATGTTTTGAGCGCTGCCAAGCTCTGACCTATTTTTTCTTTTCTGTCTTTTTTTTTAATATCACAGTTTTTACTTCCTTTTTCTGAAGTCTCTGACATGTCTGATTCTGCCAAGACCCTGAAATGATCAAAACTTTGCAGCTGATTTTTATAAGGGACTCCATGTGACACTGTTTACGTTGGGTTGGCTTATCAAATTAGAAACAAAATCTGACATTTACATAGCTCGTCTGTTCACTGCAGAGTTGGCAAAACTGAGTCCAACAGGGAGGCATCTCCTGGTCTCTTCTCACATCCCTGCAACCCCTGCTACAAAAACCTTGCCATAGACTCCCAATACATAGAGTTAAGTCATTTAGCAGTGGGTTTTCTTCCTGCAGTGGAATATGTGTGTGTTGTATGTTTAAAGAAGATCAAATTATAATTTTCTCACCATTTTTTACTTAATTTCTTTTTTTTTTATCCTCTCTGTAACTTTGATAAACATCAGAAGGCCTCAAAAGTTGCAGAACACTCACTGAAGTGAAGAAAGGAAGGGAGGAAAAATAATTGTACTAGAAAAGATTGCTTCCATGAATAAATAAATAGAGGGACGGGGGAAAAAAACAAGTGAACTTTAGTAAGGAACTTACATTGTATTCTGCAGCAGTCTTACTCAAGCCATGCATTGGATAGATGGACTATTAGGTCTGTTGAATTTTGGCTGGGCTTCTGAGTTCAAGAGGCAGTTATGAATGGCTTGATATTCAGTTAGTTGTCAATAACAAGCATGGTGGTTCAACAATGTGGGCAGTATTATTCAACATTTTTGTCAGCATCCTGGACAATGATGATGGAGGGAAATCCTTGAGAAATCTTCAGATGACAAATGTGAACATGAGCCAGCAGTGCACTTATTGTAAAGGAAACAAACCCTATATTAGGTTACATTAGGAAGAGTGTCACTATTATACTGAAGGAAGCTATGCTTTCCCCTCTGTTCGAGAAGGATAACTGGAGAGTAAAGTAGCAGATTAACAATTTAATCAGCACACACAACCTGCAAGGAGTTGAGTCTGGCAAAGAGGCTTGGGAGTGGTACAGCAGCCTTGGCATGTTGTTCAAAAAGTGATGAAGGCAAACTCTTGGTAGTGTCAGATAATGAAACACAAGTAGATGCTTGGAAATTTCAGCCTTGATGCTGTTTTTCAGTATGACAATAGCGCACCATGGCAAAAGATTTTTGAAAGAGGTGGAGTATTTTCGTGACTCAAAAACATGACTAGGGCCCTCCTGAGGTCCTTTACCACCAACATGTCTGTGATTTTATGGAGTAATTTTTCTCTTTCTACTGCAGACAGATGAGTCTAGGGAGCAAAGACCTGCAAAGCATCAAGCTGGAGAAGGAGAAAGATGAGTTAAAGGTTAAGATAAATGATTTGGCCAGTAATATAAAGTGCACATCTACAATCAATCACAGGACAAGTATAACCATCACTTTTCCATCCACAAGTGAAAAATTTTCATGTAATTTTTTCCACAACTTTAAAAAGAGAAGGGAGTATTTGAAGTGTGGGTTGACATTATACCATCCCAGTTGAACCAATTCTGTAAAATATTTTGAGTTTAATGGGATCAGGGAATGTCACAAACATGAAAAATTATTCATAAGATTGACAGAACATTAAATTGTTGTTTTTCTGTAATAATAACTTTCTGTTTTCTTATTTTCTAGACACCGAAGATAACAGAGATCACTGCAAGCAATAAAAATCCAAATTTGGGGTATACTATGGATCTGTCCAGCTTTGACTTAAATTCTACAGGTACTTGCATTATGATATTGTCTACTATTTCTGTGACATTTGTTCATCCTATATTGCTCTCTTACCTTGCTGGCTGTGGGGAAAAAAACATCAGTTTACCAAAAATTAGAAAGTCTTGAAAAATTCCCATGCCTACTTTTGATAGTTGTGCCTTTCCACCAACTGTTTTAGGCCAAGGAAGTGCTGATTGTAGGGTTGTGACCTTGTTTAGGAAAGCCTTTATCTGACCAAAAGCTTGTAACAGTAACATCAGTCTCCTCAGGAATAGGAAATCTAACGGTGAAGACCAGAGCATTACTTCCTGGATGAGACTGAGGAAGAACATGAGCCAGCAGTGTGTGCTTGCTGCCCAGAAAGCCAACCATATCCTGGCTGCATCAAAAGGACTGTGACCAGCAGGTCCAAGGAGGTGATCCTGCCCCTCTGCTCTGCTCTTGTTAGACCTCTCTTGGAGTATTGTGTGCAGTTCTGGTGTCCTCAACATGAAAAGGACATGGAACTGTTGGAACAAGTCCAGAGGAGGCCATGAGGATTATCAGGGGACTGGAGCACCTCCCGTATGAAGACAGGATAAGAAAGTTGAGGCTGTTCAGCCTGGAGAAGAGAAGGCTGCATGGAGACCTCATAGCAGCCTTCCAGTATGTGAAGGGGCCCATAGGGATGTTGGGGAGGGACTCTTCATGAGGGACTGTACTGAGAGGACAAGGGGTAACGAGTTTAAACTTAAACAGGGGAAGTTTAGATTGGATGTGAGGAAGAAATTCTTTCCTGTAAGGGTGGTGAGGCACTGGAATGGGTTGCCCAGAGAAGTTGTGAATGCTCCATTGCTGGTGGTGTTCAAGGCTAGGTTGGACATAGCCTTGGGTGGCATGATATAGTAGGAGCTGTTCCTGCCCATGGCAGGAGGGTTGGAACTGGATGATCTTAAGGCCCTTTCCAACCCTAACTATTCTATGTTTCTATGATACTATGCCTTCTGTGACTGTCATCCTTTACTGTGTTCTGACCTTCATTAACACCCCAGCCAGAATCAGCCTCACTCAGAAGCTGGACCAGGGATCTTTAGGCAAAATATCCTATGCAATGTAGGAACAGCTCATTTACTTGTCTTTATACTCTCAGCAGGCTGAGAAACAGGATAGAAGTAATAGGAGTACCTCATCCATTTCTTATGCAACAAAGTGAACAGAAATGCTTCTGCTTTGGCAAGTTGTCTTTCTATACAGGTAATGGATAAAACCTTTTTCCAGACAGGTTAGAGTCTCCCTATTTTCACTTTTCGAGCTAAATGGAAGGGCAAGGCAAACCACAAAAATTCAGGGCTCCAGGATGACAAGTATACTTGCTGTTGGGCAAATATATGTGAGGTACTATTCCTTGAGCTAGGCAGAGGAAAGCTGTGTATTATTGAAGGTGGACCTTTATCACCAGCTTTCTAGGAAGGGACGTTAAAGACACAGGGAACAGAAAAACAAGTCAGCTCTCATTCCTTCTGTTGCCCTCAAAGATGATTTCCATTACCCTGTGTGGTAAAACAAAACATAAGGCAAACTGACAGGGAAGATGATATACTTCAAGTGTGATCTTTGAGCTAGTGTTCTGGAATTCAAGTCATCCTCTTTAACATGTGCAGAGGACCCAAGAAGGAAACTGAAATAATAAGAATCATTTTACAATTACTACTAGAAACATAAGGAAATTAATGACCATAAGAATGGATATTGCCAGGATCAAAGAGAGCCTTTATCAGAATTAAAAATGTTGGAAACTTCTTACAGCTAGGTGGATGTCAGCTGCTAAGTTTTCCATTCCTGAACAATTTGGGAGTCACTATACCAACAGTAAGAAGCAAATTTAAGAAAGAACTGCAGATCTAACTTGGAGGAAATTTCATGAGTCATAGGACAGTCAAGTCTATTCTTTGCTAAACAGTTACTAGATCTATGAATAAGTTTCTAATTTGCTAAGCAATTAGAAGATCTATCCTTCCTTTCCCTCCCTTTATCCTGTTTTGCAATAAGACTTTTCCATTTTCTTCAATGACATTTCCACAAGTTTTCAAACAGAAACAAAATCTCTGCATTTAGTTCAGAAAGACATTGGCAGCCTCATAAAAGAATGCTTGATCTCAGACATTTCAGTTGTACATACTGTGTTGAAAGCATACTAAAGTTCTTCAAAGCAGTGAGTTGAGAAAACTGGTCACCTTCTCTACCCTTCTTAAACTGCTTCACCTCCCAGACATCTGAGGGAGAGCATGAAGATACAGAATGTGACAGATCTGCAGGACCCAGAAAGTATTTGCATATACCTCATGAATCTCAAACTTTTATTATATAAAGCAGCTAGAGTGTTTTATTTGTGCCTTTTCCTTCTGCACCCTTCCCATAAGATATGATACAAATTTTCTGCTATATGATGAATATCTGCAGCACCAGGGGTTATGGCCACACCACCATAAAGTGGCCACAGCCTTATAAGTCCTTATGAATTTCTAAAAGCCATGAGTGGCTTTTTTTCCAATTCCTTAATGCGTCTCTTCCCATGTTTACCTTAGGTTCACCTTCACTGAGAACTGTAATGCTTAGTTTAAAAGATATCTGTAAAAATAAACTTATTTGTCCTTAGATAAGCAACATGCCTCTCTTATGGTACAATTCATTGTCATAGATGTATCAAAACAGGTCAAGTGCTCTTCTTTCTCTGCATCCAAACAACATCAAAAACCTTTGTAAATTTTGCTTAAACTAAATATTCTTTGGGTTTTTTTTTTGTGAGGGTGAGGTTTAAGTTGCATTTGTTAATACTTTCTGTTGAATGAAGCTCTGACAGAATAAACCCACCTAGAATACCTAGGATTTTCACTGGTTTGATGCAGGGAGGAGCAGGAAAATAAAATCGTCTTTACACCTACATGTTAGACATGTCAAGACCCAGAGAATCTCAGGGGTTCTCTGAATTTCTGTGGAGTTCATGTTTGGGAAGCCTGGAGGAGGTGTGTTTGTTATCTAAACCTTATTCTTGCATTTGTTAACTATAGCTACTGTCCAGGGTCCCTGCTATAGCAACAAATAGGTGACTTAAAACTGCCAATTAACCTAAAAGATAACAGACACAAAATGCCAGTGAGCACAGCTAATGTGACCATACCAATACTTCTGCTAGAAATACATCTGAGCAAACCAGCACAGCCAGATATGAAGAATAGCAAAACAGTATTTTTAAAATCCTATGTCAAATTCTAGTCAATTGGCAATACTTCAGAAGAAGGAAAAAGATGTGATTAAATTATGAATCAAGAGGGATAAACAGTCTTCTCTGATCTTTTGGAAGTAGCCAGGAAATAGGTAAGGAGCTGTAAACAGGTGCAGTAGCAGAAGCATGATATGGTTGTCCAAACTTTCAATTAAGACTAGACTATATTGTTTCTGTTCTTTATTTCCAGGATATTTCAGAATAGAATCTCCCCAAAGCTCTTTATAACAGTAATCCCTCCCACTACTGCCGAGTCCTGAGACACATAAATCTTTAATGTCAAACAGCAATTCTGATTCAGGAGAAGAGAAGCCAACTGTTCAAGTCCCAGGGTCCTGCTCTATTTGCTGGACAGCACTTCCTCCTTTCAGATTCCTAGTCAAAATATTTATAGGAGATTTATTCACATAGCTAGTAAGACTTCATATATTTCTAAATATATCCATTAGCACGAATGGGAATCATGCACTCGGTCAAGTTTGCCAAACAATGCTTTGCCAAAAATTTTTTGACCTAAGAAAGAGGAGGAGGGAGTTGTATATGCAGACCAGAATCTATAAAAGTGCTGGTATGCCCAACCGTGTTCTGTCTCCACGGAACGCTTCAAGGTAAGGGTATGGAGGGCTGGGTGCTAGCAGAATGCCACTGCAATCCTGCTGCTTGTGGGACTGCCTTCATTAAAGGTCTGTCTGTATCAATAGATTTTGTTTCCACTTTCAAGTCACCAGCATATTTTTGCCCTTTGGTCATTTCTGTTTTTCAGTATTGACCAGCTCCAGCCTGAGAGGCAGCTGGTATCACAAGAGGTAAGACTGATTTACCTACTCTATAGGAATAGATATCCCTGTCAGTGCCAGGTTGGATGGGGATTTGAGCAAGTTGTTCTAGAGGAAGGTGTTCCTGCCCATGGCAGGGTGTTGAAATTAGATGAGCTTTAAGGTTCCTTGCAAATCAAACTATTTTGTGATTCTATGATTCAGTTATTTTTATAGTTTTTTATGCATCAGTAAGGGCAGTTCCCATACCCCTTTACATCCGTGCATGCTAATGCAGTGCAATTCTATCTGAGGTGTACTGCCTAAAATAGCATAACTGCGTTGGACATGTTTGTTTTGTACCTGCTGGAAAATAGATGACCTTTTACCACACACAGAACTATTTAAAGCAGATTGACTGTAAACAGAAATCCAGGAAAGAGAAGATGAATGAACAGTGCACACAGAGATATTTTGTCAAATGCCTCTAAGTATTATTCATTGAGAAGTTTTCCTCTTTTGATACAAGTTGGTCTTAAAGCATCAGCTTGAAATGGGAAACATTAGAACTGGAGAAGCTAGGCATCTGATTTCTAACTGAAAAAAGCTTTGAATAGACAATTCACACCTGTGCTTCTGCTATTTCACACATTTTTTCTTAATGTTGTGACTCATCTTCTACATTAGATGGAAATTGCATGGAATAAAATGTGCAAGAAAGAAAGGATATTAATGGGATTTCAAAATTTCAATAAGATTAGTTCCCTTGGTATCTGCTGCTTTGTATTAAAAATTTTTATATTATGTCAATCAGTCTAATTTTTCTGCAGGGCATACTAGCACACATTAAGATCTAAAGAACTGAACACATAAACAGGAGTAAGGGAAAGAAAGTTAATGAAAATTAAAGACATATGCCTTATTTAGAATAAATTAATTAAATAAATTAAAGGATATCTAGAGTAAAAACCAGACAAGACAAAGAGCGAAGTTGTAAGAATAGGCAGAGAACACTACAGTGAATCAGGTGTGTGGTGCTAAGGCATTGTTTCCTTCACTCAATGCTGTACCATGTCTTTCCACTTCAGCCCTGTGCTGTGCGGCACTCAGTAAACTGCAGCCATGTCGACGGATGCCGATATGGCCATCTTTGGAGAGGCAGCTCCTTACCTCCGAAAATCAGAAAAGGAGAGAATTGCTGCCCAGAACAAGCCTTTCGATGCCAAAACATCAGTCTTTGTGGTTCATGCTAAAGAATCTTATGTGAAAAGTACAGTCCAGAGCAAAGAATCAGGGAAGGTCACTGTCAAGACTGAAGGTGGAGAGGTGGGCAAAATACAAGATTTATAAACAAGATGAAATTCCCATTTTCATCTCCTACATGACATACATGTACCTTTCTTTCCTCTGACAGACCCTGACCGTGAAGGATGATCAGATCTTTCCCATGAACCCTCCCAAGTATGATAAAATTGAGGACATGGCCATGATGACCCACCT
>JASSUY010007917.1:0-28653 GCA_032466535.1 Forpus xanthops | reverse complement strand
GGGGGGTGGGGAGCGGGGGCGTGGCCTGGCGGGGGCTCGGTCGCGGGGCGGGTGCCACGTGCGGGAGCAGCATGGCGGCCACGGCGGGCGGCCGGGGGAGCAAGGGCCAGCGCGGGGCGGCAAGGAGGAGAAGGCCGAGGGCTGCGGTGAGGGGCGGGGGGGAAAGGGGGGCGAGGAGGGACCCCCTGGCGGGTGGCGGCGCTCCCGTCCCGTCTCCTTCCCGCGGATCACCCCGCTTCGTCCCGCAGGTCCCGGGAGCCGAGGGCAGGCCGCGGGCGGCGGCCGGCAGGCCGGTAGACGAGGAAGTGTCCAGCGACTCTGAGACGGAGGGGTAAGGGCTGCGCCGAGGGAGGGAGGTGTGCGGTGGGGTACCGGTGCTCACGTGTATCCCCGCAGCCCGTTACTGGGACGGCGGCGGCGGGAGGCGGCGGCGGCGGAGGAGGAGGTGGAGGAGACACCGCAGGAGAAGAAGCTGCGCCTGGCCAAGCTTTACCTGGAGCAGCTCCGCCAGCACGGTGAGAGCCGCGAGGTGCCGGTGCTGCGGCTGGGCGGCCCCGGGCGCTGAGCACGGCCCCTACGGACTGTGTCCGCTGCAGAGCAGGAGCAGGCTGAGGAGGAGGAGGATACGCAGCAGGCGGATCTCATCGGCGAACGGCTGAAGGAGGACGTGGTGAGCAGCGGGCAGGCGCTGCCCCTCCATCCCGGTGGCGGTTGGCTGCGGGGCCGGGGCCGCCTCCGCTGAGCTCCCGCTTGTTTCCCAGCTCGAGCAGAAGGGCC
This sequence comes from Forpus xanthops, assembly GCA_032466535.1. Lineage (NCBI taxonomy): Eukaryota > Metazoa > Chordata > Aves > Psittaciformes > Psittacidae > Forpus > Forpus xanthops. The sequence continues at coordinate 27,876 of JASSUY010007917.1, read as the reverse complement.
GGCTGCAGCGCATGGTCGCCAAGGATGTAAGTGCTCAGCGCGGGGTTACCGGAGTGTAAATGCTGGCTTGTGCTGGCTATGGGACCAGGGCCCTTCTCCCACCAGGGGTGCCAGCTGCTGGCACCCTGAAGAAGGGAGGGTGCTGTGCTCTGGTGCTGTGCATGGGGAAGGGGGCAGGCCAGGGCAGCCCAGTTTACATCCTGCTCTCCTTGTAGGTGCAGCCTCCAGATCCAGCCAGCATCCGTGTGTTTCGGGGACATCAGCTGTCTGTCACCTGCCTGGTCATCTCTCCAGATGACAGGTTCATCTTTTCTGCTTCCAAGGACGGCTCCCTCATCAAATGCAAGTGTTCCCTTGGGGCTATGACTGGCTCTTCCCCCAGCAGCAGGGCCATAGCTGCCCACGGAGGTGGCTTGGCCCTTGCCCCTTCTGTGGACATGCACATGTATCTCTTCGGGCTCTGTGGGAGGCTCCCATCGGGTGATGATGATGCCTTACCTGCAGGGGAGGTGGAGAGTGGGAAGAAGCTGTGCGTGGTGCCTGGGGGAAAGAAGGGCACTGAGGAGCGGCACATGGGCCACGTGTCCCATGTCCTCTGCATGGCCATCTCGTCAGATGGCAAGTACCTGGTATGGGGAGAGGGGGCTGGCATTGCTGTGTGGGAGAGAAGTGGCTGTGGAGAGTGCATCTCTCCTGCAGTCCTGGGGGGAAGTGTCTTTTGCTTGAATGTACTTTGCTGGAGTCAAGAGGGGGTCCCTGGGAGCCACATGAGCAAGGCTGGGGTGGACTGTGGGTCCCCAAGAGGCAGGTGTTGGGCATTCTCTGCTGTCTGCCAGGCCACAGGAGACAGGAGCAAGCTGATCATGATCTGGGACACAGCTACCTGCAAGCGCTTGCACATCTTCACTGGGCACCGGGATGCTGTCTCAGTGAGTGAGGGGCATCAGTCACCCCACCTGCAGGGCCGGGCAGCTGTGTTCTTCCTGGTGCCCCTCACTGCTGTACCCATGTCTGTCCATCTGTAGGGCCTGTCCTTCCGGAAGGGCACACACCAGCTGTACAGTGCCTCCCACGACCGCTGTGTGAAGGTCTGGAATGTGGCGGAAAATGCTTATGTAGAGACGCTGTAAGACCTGGGTTGGAACCCCACTGACCCTGCTGCCATGGGATGTGCCAGCAGCCCCAGGAGAGGCAAGGCTGCAAAGGGCCGTGCTCCCAGCAGCAATTTGCAATCTCCTTCTCCAGGTTTGGGCACCAGGATGTCATCATGGGGCTGGACAGTCTGAGTCGGGAGTGCTGTGTGACGGCAGGGGGACGGGACGGCACTGTCAGGCTCTGGAAGATCCCTGAGGAGTCACAGCTCGTGTTCTGTGGGCACCAGTAGGTCTGGGGCAGGAGCAGGGCCTGTGAGCAGGCAGCAGCACACTGGGGATTCTGATGCTTCAGTGAGCCCTTGTCTCCTAAATGCGATCCCAAAGCATGCTCATAACTGATAGCAGTTGCCTCTTCTGTTCAAAGGGGCTCCATCGACTGTATCCAGCTCATCAATGAGGAGCACATGGTGTCGGGAGCTGATGATGGGTGAGCACAGGGCCAGGATGGTGCCTGGGGGACGGGGCAGGCAGTGCCCCACTCACCTCCCTCAGTCTGCTGTCCTGGCAGGTCCATCGCTCTCTGGGGGGTGACAAAGAAGAAGCCACTGGTGCTGACCCGGCAGGCACATGGCTTGCAGGATGCCCAGGGCCTGCAGCAGCCATACTGGATTTCAGCAGTGGCTGCGCTGCGCAACAGTGACCTCCTGGCTACAGGTATGTGGCAGCTGCTTTGGAACAGGGGTTTGGGGAGTGTGTGGGAGCATCCTACTCCCTTGGCCAGTTGGGCTACATGACAGTCTCCTCGCTCTGCCCTAGGCTCTCACAGCACCAGCGTGAAGCTCTGGAAGTGCACTGAGGGATTTCGGAAGCTGGAGCCTCTCTGGGACATCCCCTTAGTATGAATGGGGAGGTTGGGGGTGCTGGGGGGGAGCGGTGTATTGTGGGGCTCCCCTGCCTGGGTGGCAGGTGGAGGCTGTGGGAGCCCCTCACCTGCCTTGTTCCCTCCAGGTGGGTTTTGTCAATAGCCTCAAGTTCTCTGCAGCTGGTGACTTCCTGGTGGCCGGCATTGGGCAGGAGCACCGGTACTGTCTCCCCTGCCCAGGGGTGCAGCCCTTCCTCCCATCCTGGCCCATCCTTGGCTCAGGATGACCCCCATCTCATCTGCAGGCTCGGCCGGTGGTGGAGAATCAAAGAAGCCAAAAACAGCATCTGCATCATCCCACTGAAGCGGAGGGCCACAGTTCCCATCCCCGAAGGCCCTGACGGCTCTTAGTATGGCTGGAGCCAGGTCCTTAAACCCCTTTCCCTGGAGCTGTGCCCTGTGTTCTTCATGCAACCACCTTCCTGGGAACAGCAGCACGTCAGAGAGGGCTGTCATATAGCCCCTTACCCTGCTGCTCCCTGTGGTGTGCTGTGGCTCTGCCCTCTGCGAGGGTCTATCCCCTTCCCTCAGGTTCAGCCATACCTGAGCTCTGGAAAAGTCCATTAAAAAAACAAACAAACAACAAAACCACTTTATTTACATAAATTACAAAAAGAAAGATCACATTCTTGTTCACAGAATAAATCTACTCTTAAAAACTTGTTTGGGCTCAAATACCTGGGTCCCATTACTTGCCCTCAGCCATTGCCACCCCCACCCCGTGGCCTTGGGGGGGGGCAGTTGACATTTGTCCCTACTCCTGTGCTGTCTCCCAGGAAGGGGGGGAGCAACACCCCACACAGTGAAGGGAGGGATAGAGGGAGCTTGGGCCCAGCCCAGCAGCGCTCAGCAGCTTTCCTGGGGCCGAAAAAGGAGGAAAAGGTGAAGCTGTGCAAAGCACTGGAGCAAGGGCGTCATGGGGCATGGCTGGGTAACAGAAAGGACCTGCAGCAGGAAAGCAGGGTAGTGATGGGGTGAGGGCAGTGTATGTCAGCACAGGGCTGGCAGTGGAGGGAGCAGGGAGTGCAACCTGAGGAAAGTAACTTGAAATGGGGCTTGGAGAGACAGAGTTGGGTTGTGCACTATGGCTTGGTGTGAGGGACGTGGAGCAGGGCTGGCACCACAGTTTGGTACAGATAGAGGGATGTGCCCTACAGCTCAGTGCAAGGGGTGTGGGGGACACTCACCATGGCTCAGTGCAGGGGATGAAGGGGTGCACAATGGCTCAGTGCAGGTAACTTGGAGGGATGTGTCTCAGTGCAGGTGGCAGAGGCACATACACCATGGCTCAGTTCAAGGACTTGGTATGTTCACCATGGCTCGGTGCAGGGGTCTGGGGATGTTCACCATGGACACATAATGTGGTTCAAGTGCAAGGGAAGGGTGACACGTATCATGACCCAATGTGTGGAATGTGTAGCTTGTGCTGGGGCAGGGGCTGAGCCTCCTGCCTGCCTCTGGCACCTGAGCAGTCTGTACCGTGCTGCAGGCACTGCTGTCCTTGAGGAGAGATCCGGGTGCAGGGTGGCCGCACCACAGCCTGGTCCCCCTGTCCTTCACAAGGAGGATGTTGTAGAGTCCACCACCTCGCGGCCGTTGCACACTGTGGGCACATACTGCGAGGCAGAGCCTGGCAATGAAGGAATCAGTTAGGGGCAGGTTGGGATCCGGCAGCAGCAACCTACCCTCAGGGCATCCCTCCCCCGGTGGGAGATGGGTACTTGGGGAGCTGCATCCCTCCGGGCTGGGATGGAGAGTACTTGGGGTGGCCATGTCCCCTCAGGGAAATTACAGGCACAGTATCCTCCCTGGCAGGACATGCTGTACCCTTGGGCCTTGCAAGCATGGGAGGTGAGAGAGTGGGATGGGGATGAGCTGTAGGGAACAGCATCCTTCACACTCATTTCCAGCCATACCCTACCCTGCGCCCCACTTTCCCTCAGGGGCTCATGCCGGGGTGCTCCTAACCCCTCCAGGATGGGAGTGCTGCCACCCAGCCCTTCCCCAGCCCCACCATGCTCACCATGGGACTGGCTGGAGCTGGCAGCTGCCACGCTGAACCGAGCTGTGCCCACACGGTGGCTGGCCACGTTCTTCTGCGGCTGGAAGAGTATGATGTGAAGCTTGGGGGTGAAGAGGCAGCCAAGGACCACAGTGCCGCTGAGGCTCACTGAGATGCACATCGTGGTAGTCTGGACCTGGAGACAGGGGTGGGCATCAGGTGCTCCTGCCACCAGCCCTCTGCCCAGAGAGGGGCAGGATGAAGCCTTCACTGTAGCACCAGCCAGCCCCACCAGGCAAGGGCTGCTGCCTGCACCCCACAGGGGTAATCCCACCCCACCAGGTCCCTCCATCAAGGTGCACTCACAGCAGAGGATGGGCCCTGCCCTGATGGGGACATAGGTCCTCTCTGGAAGCCTCCAACTGCAGCTGCCCCACCAAGTCCTCCAGGCCTGGCAAGCACGTCTTGCCTTACCAGGCGGGTTGGGGTGCTGCAGGGTGAGCCCTGTGCTCCCCTGTCCCTGACACTGCTCAGCTCCCTGGGGACCATGCTGGTCCTGAGGTTGGTTTTCACCCCCTGGTTGGGGGAGTACCCGTAAGGGCCAGGGGCATTCTCATGCCTTCATGTTGCAAGGCTGAAGGATGGAAATGACTCCTCTGTGGTCAGGACAGAGGTCTCTGGAGGTCTCAGGTCCATTTTCCATCCTCACCCTAGCAAACAGTCTGTCAAAGGGGGGGTTGGTGCTTTCTCCCCAGGATTCATTTCCCCTTCAGCCACAATTCACCTGGTCCCGAACTCCCCAGTGCAGAGGTGACCATCACCAAGCCTGTGGCTTAAGGCCCTTCTCCAGGCCCATGCAATCTCTAGTCATGAACCCCATGGGGCCCAAATGGCCACAACCACTCAGATCAAGCCCTCTTAAAGCCCCCTAAAACTCAGGCTCTTACACGGTAGTCGCTGGAGGTCACGTAGAAGATGGGCAGGAAGGCCAGCCAGATGATACAGGTTGTGTACATGGTGAACCCGATGAATTTGGCCTCATTGAAGTTTTCAGGGCATTTTCGTGTCTTGAAGGCATAGACCGTGCAGAGGACAATCAAGAGGACATTGTAGGTGAGCGAAATGAGCATATTGGAGTCACGGTTGTTGCACTTGAGGGTGACGATGTACCTCTTGTCAGGTTCCGTCTCCTTGCCAGTGCCAGGTGTTTCCACTAGCAGCCAGATGATGACGATGATCAACTGGCAAGAGATGAGGGCCATGCAGATGACTACCTGTGATGTGGGGCTTATGAACCGGGGACGCTGGACCCCGTCTTTCACCCCACTGAAGATCCTGGCAATGCGATTCGTCTTGGTCAAGAGGGCTGAATAGCAGACAGCGAAGGACGTGCCCAGCCCCAGGCGCCGGAGCGTGCACACCTCCGTGGAGGGCTTCGCAATGAAGATGAAGGTCATGCTATAGCACATGAGGACCCCAGTCAAGAGAATGTAGCAGAGCTCCCGGCCAGAGGCCTTCACAATGGGGGTGTCATTGTTCTTCATGAAGACTCCAAAAACAAAGAGCGTGGAGATAAAACCCAGGCAAGAGATAGTGACAGGACCAATGGCCCAGGCGTCTTTCCAGCGGATATACTCTTGGGGCAACTCATAGCAGCCATTCAGGGTCTCATTGGGCCAATAACCAAGACCACAGTCCATGCAGGTGAACTCATCCAGCAGGTACTCATAGGGCTGGCAGGGGATGCAGATCCAGCAGCATATGTCTCCGGGTTGCATGCTTTTTATCTCATTCTTCTTGCAAGGGTCGCTGCACTGGGAGACAGGGATGGAGGTCTCAGTCCATGGGATGAGGCTGGTGTTGAGGATAAGTCCCTCAGCCCAGTAGCCCACCTTCTGATACTGATACCGCCCGTCCATGTGGTGATAGTTGAAGATGTTGTAGCGCCCAATCCCATCACCGTAGCGGTCAAATCGAACAATGCTCTTGGTGTCTGCTGGCCTGAATGGAGCTAGAAGGAGGAGAAGGGGAGACGATCACTGCCATGAAGCAGCAGAATGCTTGTTCCTGGCCTGGAGGAAGTGCTCCTTCAAAGGGTCACATGCCACCACGGCCACAGGCAAATGCAAACCCATTCCCTGCCTTCACTCTCATACTTGCTGCCCATGCATATGCTAGGAGCAGGAAAGCGAAGGTGGAGAACTGCCTCCTCATGTGCCTAACAGCTCAGCAGCCTCAACCAGATCTGCAGGGGCCAAGTGGGGATTTTCAGTCTCTGGGTCTCTCAGTGACACCTCGGTAGCTGGGTTCAACCCAAGAAACAGAGGACACTCTTCTAATTGATCCCAAACTATGTGGGCTCCTGATCAAGAGCATCCCTCCGGTTTAGTCCCTGAAATGTGAATAATCAGTGCTTGCAAGGGAAGTCTCTGAAGACCCATGTTCTTGGAGGGTCTCTGGTGGGACTGATCCCACCTAGCTAAATAATAATGGATTTGGTCACCAGCTTCTCTACACTGGGGACATAAGGCCTGGATTGCCTCACAGCATAGATAGTGGGCTGTTGTCACCTTGGGACAACCACAGCCCATGGCACAGAGGTCCCCAAGCGGGGGAAGGCTGAAGGACTTGGAGGGTCTTGGGTCAAATTTGGGTCTCTTCCTTGCCCCTACAACTGCCCTTTTCCAGTTAGGCAGCCAAACCCCATCTTCTGGACTTACCGTCAAAATTAACATTGAGCATAAAGTCCTTGTAGAACCTCTTGCCATTGACAGGCTTCATGGCATCACAGAGCTTGGTGGTGTTGGGGCACAGTGCCTGGTGCATGTTGTGGAGAGAATGAGCCATGGCGTAGACTGCATTGACCACAAACGTGATCTTGGACTCTGGCTCAAACTTGCCTGTCTTGAGGGAGTACCAGCTACAGTCCTGTGTGTGGAAGCTGCACTTGAACTTCTGCTCCCAAAACTCTCGAAACCAGGGATTTCGGCTGTTATTGTAGGGGTTGAGGTTACGGAAATAGGCAGCAAACTCCTTAATGGGGTATGCTGCCAGTTCAATGGTGATGGCTCCCTCGGCCACCGCTTCGCTCCCAGCCACCACGCTCTCCAGGGCCCCCCATCCATCACTGGCCACCCACATGAAGGACACGTTGGCTCTCTGTGCAGCCGCCAGCAGCTCCCGAGCATCTTCGCTTCGGGTGAACAGCACAACCACCCTGGCATTGGGCTTCTGCTGCAGAGCCCGGACAACGCTGTCATAGGTCTTCTTGTTCATGGAGCGGCCCACCTTCTCCGATGTGGCAATGCAGATGTTACGCATGCGGGCTTCTTGCTCAAAGGCCTCGATCCCGGTCTCTCCGTAGTCACCCTCTGAGGCCACGGTGGAGACATAGGTCCAGTTAAAAAAGCGGAGGATCTCTGCCATGGCTTTGGCTTGGTAGAAGTCTGGTGGGACAGTGCGGGCGAAGTAGTCATAGCGGGACTTGTCACTGAGCTTGGCGCTGGTGGAAGCATAGCTGATCTGTGGGATCTGGAAGAGCCGCAGCAGGTTGGCCACCTGCATGGAGGAGGAGAGGTGAGTGCCTGAAGAGAGGGACCAGTGAAGGACATTCTCACCAGAGGGACCCCTGCTCAGCACCAAATGTTTCATGATGCTTCCAAGCACCACCGTGGGGCTGATGAGCAACCTCCCCACACCTGGAAGATGCTGGTTAGCAAACAGACAGACGCACATTCAAAGGGTTGCCTGACCCTCACACGTGCTCATTTATTTCTTTTGCTATTTCATGTACTCTCCTCTGAGATGCAGGGCTGTGAAGGGGATAAGCTCCCCCACAGGCAACCTGTGGGAGATGCACATGGGCAAGGAGAAAGCTGGGGGGAGCTGGCTGCCCCACAGCATGGGGAGAAAGGGCTCTGGGGGCTGGGAGCCAGGGGCACTGAACGGCTGTGCCTGGGGACCGGTGCCTGCACATCATGCCTTGGGAGCCCCAGCAGGACTGCCACCTTCCACCTGCTTAGCAGAAGTCCTTGTTGTCTTCAAAGGGGAAAAGAGACCTGCTAATGAGACTGTTAAAAACCCAGGCTCTCAGAGCAGCAAGGAAGGGTCATGGGCATGCTGGCAGGGCCAGTGAGCCTGCCCACATCTCACTGCTCCCGAGGCCACGGATGTGGCTGAATTAACACGGACACATCCTCCGTGACAGAAGTCCCCCGATGGCAAGAAGGCCTCTGAGGGCAGCAATGCTGCTACCTGGCCTTGCTGCACAGCGGGATCTGCCAGCCCCTGTGCCACCCCAACACTGCTCATGCTCCTTAGCTGGCTACGAGCTGCTCACACCACCCCCTGCCTGCCCATGGTCAAGAAAGACAGTGCCCTCAGCCATGGGCACACACCAGGTCCTCCACCAAGGGAAGGGACATGCACCCACATGGACTGAACCAGCATGCTGCATCCATCACCTGGCCCCAGCTTCCTTTGTTCTATGGCCGGGAAGATGTGTGAACCCCAGGCACCAGCAAACACAGTTTGACATGCAGCTGAGATTTGTTAAACCCTATCAAGCACATGGCCCACCAGCGGCCCTGAGGACTTGGCTGGCTCTGCTGGCTGCCTGCATCCTCAGAGGATGCTCTTTTCCCTGCCAAAGCCCCTGGGTCTGCAGAGCCATGGTTTTGGGTACTGAGCTACACCCCACCCAGGGTGCCTGTTCCTGTGGGGACATGGGGGCAGTAGCCTGCTGCCCTGGCCATATAGCCCTATGGCTGAGCCTTTCAGAAGCGGGTGCCCCTCACAGCTGGCTGTACCCTGTGGGCTCAGTTTGGGAGACAGAAGCAACAGTGCCCTTCCTTCTCGGCAGCTCTGCCTGCCAGGATCAGCATTCCTACACCCCCGCCACAGCGCCCCTGGCACCATTCTGACATCAGGAGTGTCATCACCATGCCAGGGCATATCCCTGCGCTTGGACGGCCACCCATTCCGCACAGGACAGGACACGCAGGACCGGAGATGAGCCAAATCCTGCTTCTGCACCGTAACAGACCCCAGGGACAGCCACTCACTGGGCAGCAGGACACTGCAGCAGACTCTCCCCTCAACACTGTGCTGGCCAGGAGGGGTTGGGACATCCATAGTGCAGCCACAGCCATCCAGGCCTGGTGGCGGGGACAGCTGGTGCGCCGGACGCTGGAGGTGGCATCTCGCAGCGCCGGCGTCATCCAGGCCTGGTGGCACTGTGTGATCACCCGTCGGCGGGAGGAGCAGCGCCTGCGGGTGCTGACAGAGTACGTGAGGCAGGAGAAGGCCAGCGTCCTCCTTCAGGCTTGTGCCAGGATGTGGCAGGCCAGGGTCTGGTACCAACGCTGCCGGAAGGCTGCTCACACCATCCAAACCCGCTGGCGGCAGCGAGGGAAGCAGCAGCATGGTGGCACCAAGGACTGTGTGGACCTGAGCATTGAGATTGTCCTGGGCTGAGGAGCTGCGCCTGCTGCTGTAACCCCGGGAGTGGAATAAAGCCCTGTCCCCACATCGGATAGGTCCACAGGCTTAGCTTGCATGGCTTATGGTAGATATGGCTTCCCACAGCCCCCGAGTGATCCTGGCCACCATCAGGGCTGCAGGTCCCCCACAGTAGCAGAGAAATGTACCTCTCAGGTGCCAGGCTGCCATTCCCTCGCCATTGCAGAAAGGGGCACAGCATCACTGATGTAAGAGCACTGGCAGCATCATCACTGCACTGCTACCAGAGCTTCAACCCACCCACTGCCATTCCCACCAATCCCCAAGCCCCATCTGAACCCCTCTGTCCCATGGTACCTGAATGGAAACGTCGCTGTAGGAGCCACCGATAACACCAGTGATGGCAGTGGGCACGTCATCATGAACAGCATAGGAGCCATCTGGGCAGATGTGCTCAGAGCCGTCCACCTTGGTGAGGGAGGCACGGACAAAGTCGAGGGATTGCTCGAGGGCATAGGTGTCTTTGGAGCAGGTGTCGAGGATGTGGGCACCCAGCTTCACCCCGGGCAGGATGCTCCTGTCCTTGTTGATCTCATCCAGGGCAAAGAGCATGGCCTCCAGGCGCTGGATGCCCCGGTGCTCATTGATCTTGCCACAGTCTTCACTCCCCACTCCTTTCTCATGGACAGGGAAGAGGCCCCCGATCACCAGGTCCCCATCCATGCTGATCTCCTTCTTGCCAGCCGTGCCATGCCCGGCAGCCAGGCAGGTGGCCAGGTGCATCAGCCACAGCCAGGTGGCCAAGAGGACTGCCATGGGGTGCGTTGAAGCCGGCTGGGGGTCCCACACCACCCCTTGTCACCCACTGCCACCCGTCAAGGCAAGGGCAGGCTGTCCCCAGGCATCGGGTGGTGGGGATGGCGTGGCGGCAGCAGGAGGGTGCCCTGCCACCCCAGCAGAGCCCTCAGCACCTGGAAAAGTAAAGAGAAAAGCACTGTGTCTTTGGGCTGCAAGATGGGACTGGGACTGTCCCCAGGGACAATGCCAGTGCTGCATGTGCAAGTAAAGGCTTGAGCTTGTATGTGCCCCCCAACCCTCTATCACCCCACTCAGGGTGCCCTTTGGAAGGATCCCCCCATAGAAGGGTGAGCTGAGCGGATGTGACAGCTCCCGCGGTAACCCAGGCCACCCTCAAGTGACACAAACCCCGGAGGACAAGCAGGCGCAGGGACTGGTCCTCACATCACTCCTTGGGATGCACCGGCATCAGCAGGGGGTCCGCAGAGCAGATTCCAGCTTGCTGGCCCCTAGAACACAGAGACAGGTAAGCAGCCAGGGCGGTCACCCGTGGCAGGGATACAACCCAGGGCAGGGCCAGCTCCAAGCCAAGATGCTGACCCATGCATCAGCCTGAGGGGTGCGAACAGCTCCCAACCTCCAGCCAAAAGCAGCCGGCCATGAGCCCACTGTGCCCCCAGCACACAGCCACCACTGTATTTTAATACCTATTCCATGCTCCCGGAGCCTTGGCACTGCTCTCAGCACTGGCCATGGCACCAGGGCCAAAGCAGGGACATGCTGCTGGCTTCATCCTCCCTCAGTGATGTGCGGGGCGGGCTCCAGCAAGCCGTGGTGCCTTAGAGTCTGTTCTCTCACCACCGCCCCTTCCTTCCCTGTGTACTAAATTCAGAGATTTCAGTAAAAGTAAGAGCCAGGTTTGCTGACTCCCTCTGCAGAAATCACGGAGGTGCGGGGGAATCAAAGGCTTTTGCAGCAGGCAGGCCTTGTTTTGGCAGGAGACGCAGTCCCCTTGGAGAGCAGTCGTCTTTTCCCAAACCATGAAGGAGATTTGTTTCCCGTTTGAAGCTGACTGCTGAAATCCCACAGAGCTGGTGTTTTGGGAGCCGTGGGAGAAGGATACCCCCGACAGCACAGAAAGCTCAGGCTGCTTCAGCATGGAGCAAGTCCTGGGGCTCACCTGGCAGAGCAGGGTGCGGATGGGGACACACGGGTGGGAGATGGGGTGATGCTGGAGGGTGCCACCCCCCTGCACGCCCCTGCAGCTGGTACTGAGGCTGCTGTCCACAAGCAGAAGGACAGCCCTTGATGGCCTTCTGGTGCTCCTGGACAGGCGATGCCTGGATGGAGCAGCCCTCTGCAAGCACGGAGCACGCGGGCAGGCACTGGACATGGAGCATAGCATAGGTGGGGAGGTGCACACAGACCTCCTCCTGCTACATGACCCAAAGCGCCTGCCCTGGGTGCCGCCTGCCTGCAAGGAGCCCCCAGCCAGCTCAGGGCATCTCTACATGACCCCTAAATTGAAGCTGGGGGAAGAGACCACAGAAGGGTCTCTCTTTTATTTCAGGCAGCCAATGCTTTTGAGGGACCCAGGGCTTCCTCAAGCAGGAAAGAGGCTGGAGGCATATGGATTATTGATGGAGCATATCAGGCAGGCTGAGCCCAGCTCCTTGGGGTCCAGCTCTTCTGGAGCAGCTGGCTGCACCCGCCAGACAAAAGTCACCTACAGGTAAAGCTCTTCCAAAAGGGCAAAGCATCACCCAGCCTGCAGTGAGCCCTGAAGGGTTGTGGCCATCCCCAGAGCTGCTCAGCTGGGTTGGCATGGTGCCGGGGGAAGATGGAACACCTGGAGAACATCTGGGAAAGTGAAACACCAGGCAGGGCGCAGCGAAGTCCAACCTGATGGCCATGGTGTGGCAGGAAGGCTCCTGCCCACTGCTGGCAGCTTCCCCTCGAGAAAGCATTGGTGAGTAGGATGGGTGAGAAGGTGCTGATGCTCTTACATGCCCACTACCTACCCCTGCCGGGAGACCTGACCGTCTGACACCAGCACACTTAGGGGTGGCATGGGGCACAGTGAGAGTGCTGGCAGGGTGCTGGGTGAGCCCGGCTTCACCAGCTGCCATCGACACCTCCATTGGGGGTCCCCGGAGGCCCCACTGCCACCAAGTTCTGCCAGGATCCCTGCTCCTCCCTTCTGCCCCTCAGCCTGCGAGCCCCGTGGGTCAAACCGCCTTCCCCGGGGCACTTATCCCAGTGCCTACCGCCACTGTGACCATTCGGCTGCTCTGGTGGGAGCGCGGGGAGTCAGCAACGGGGACCTGCCCCACTGCAGCGCCCCACCGGTCATGGCTTCAGCCCACCCACCCCAAACCCCATCCCAAACCCGTCCGGGGGTCCGACTGCTCCCCGCAAGCCGCTGCTCCGCCCGGCTGCCATCAGCAGGAGGAGGTACCCTCGGGGCAGCTGCAGGGCAGCGAACCCCCTTTCCTGCCCGGGCCCGGGGGGGCGGCGCTGCCGGGGCACAGGGGCGGGAGGATGGGGACCCCCTGAGTTCTCCCGGCCCCCTCGGCCCGGTGTCTTGCTCCGGCCATTGGGGAGCCACGGGGACCGGCCGCGGTGATCCGCACCCCCGGGCCAGCCGGTGCCAGTGCCCGCAGCGGAGCTCCGGGGCTGCGGAAGGGGATCCGAGCCCGGGCACCGTCACTGCCCTCCCCGACCCGCCGGGCTGCGGTCCTGACGGCTGCGGGGGTCGCCCAGGGCACGGGGCAATGGGGACGTCGGGGCGCTGCGGAGGACGATGCTTCCCGAGGCCAAGGGAGCGCCCGGTGGGACCGCAGCCCTTACCTGTGCCCTAAGGGCTGTGCCGGTGATCGGTGCCAGGAGCGGGACCCGGTGCCGGTGATCGGTGCAGCGGATGCCTCGGAGCTGCGGCTGCCGCCGCTTCCCGCCGCCGCCTCTGACACTCCGCCGGCTCCATCCAGCTGAGCGGAGCAGCTCCGCCCCCCTCCCGGCCCGGCCCCCGCCCCGGCCCGCAGGGTACCGGCACCCCGAGGCCGCTGCCTCTGCCCACCGCCCGCTCCCGGCACCGGCAATGCCCGAGGCTGGCGGCGCTTGGGCACAGCCGGGATGGACGCGAGCGGATCCAGCAGGGCACAGACAGGACACGGCCAGAGAAGGTGGGGTACAGGAGAAGCACGGCCGAATTCAGGCAGAGGACGGTCAGACGGAGCCGGGGCACAGACAACTCGGCAGGATGCAGGCAAGGAGTGGGCAGGTCCAGGCTGGGCAGGGGCAGGACCCGGCACGGCACAGCTCAGCTGCTGCCCCAGCCCCGTCCCAGCCCAGCAAGCGGGGTCTCAGCTTTCATCCCACTCTACAGCCACGACCTGGTGCTCCTGGGGCTGTTCCCCCAGCCTGGCACAGACACAGCCCCCCGGGCCCCTCACCAAAGCCACTGTCGTCTCCTCAAGCTCCAGCATCACCTCACTGCCCACCTGAACTCCTCACAGCCCCCAGGCACTCACCATCGGCCCAAGCACCGAGCTTCAGGGGGAAGGCTTTGGATAGTCTGAAGACAGGGGCAGAGGCTGGATTAAGTGTTCCAGATCTCTACCACTCGTCCAAACCTTCTCTGGAGCCATTTGGCTGTCCAGGATCCCACTATGCTGTGTCCATCCTGTGCTGGTATCCCAGCTGTCCCAGAGAGCTCCTGACTCAGGGAGAAGAATGGGATGGGGGATGACACAAGGACCCACAGGGATGGGGGATGACACAAGGACCCACAGGGGCGGGGGATGACACAAGGACCCACAGGGATGGGGGATGACACAAAGACCCACAGGGATGGGCAGGGGCCAGGGGTGCTCTGGGGCACCATCCCGTGCCTCAGTTTCCCCTTGCCTGCTGCCGGGCTTGTAGGCACTGCAGGAAGAGTTAGATCCAGTCTGCCCCTCCCCGCAGTCTTGATTTGTGACAAGGTGCCCCAGGTCCCACAGCACCAGGACCCCAGACCGCACCATCTCCTTTCAAGACTGTTAGCACAGATGGAATGGGGCACGGGGGAGAGGAAGGAGCCCAGGTTGGAGGACTTCAACTCTGCTGCCCCGGGCAGGACAGTGGGCCAGGCAGGGCTGGAGGCATGCTATGCTGGAGGATGCTGCACTGCCACTGCCCCTTCTCCCCTGCCAGATGGGACTTAGCATGAGTCCCAGCACCGGCTGCATCCTCTGGCTGCTGAGGGAGGATGATGGCAAAGCCTCCCTGGTCCCCATCTTTGGCGGGGTTAGGGGACAAGTGGCATTAGGATCCGCTGCCTGGCTCCAAGCCCCCTGGAGCGTCGGCCTGACATAAATATTTCAGGGGGCTTGGCAGTTTTGTAATAACTGGCAACAAAGATAAACACTGTGAAGAGCAATATTTTTCCATGTGGGCTGGAGGAGTTTAATATTTTATCACTCAGGGCACAAAATATTTATGAACAATTTCACGTCAATCACTGGCTGAGGACTAATCATGACCTTCCCAAGCCAGGGAGGACATGTCCCCACCACAGAGGGACAGCCAGGCCTCCTCTGTCCCTAGAACCACCATCCCAAACCCTGGTTTTGGGCCACCACATCTGGCTGCCAGGGAACAAGCCCTGAGTTGCCAGAGGCACCGTGATTCCCGGAGCAGAGGTTGAGCTCTGCTAGCCTGGTGAAGTGCTCTGGCACTCGGCATTGCTGCAGGGTGATGTCCAGGCTCCTCCTTTGTCCCAGCTGTGGGATAGGGACTTGGGACCAGCCTGGGCAGCCCTGTGTCTGCAACCCATGGCTACGGGACCAGATGGGATGCCAGGGAGACATTGCACATGCAGGAGAAGCACAGTGGTGCCAGGCCCACCAGTAGCCCAAGACCAGGCTGGCTTCCCTTTTGCCAGGTTCCCAAGAAGAGGGGGGATGCCACCTCCCTCAAGTTCATCACTGGGACCCTCCCCTGCTCACCCTGCAGCTTGCAGAAGCTGGGGATGTTCCCCCTGTCTCTGCTGGGTTGCCCATGCATGGAGCAAGTGTGAGCATGCTTGCTCATGGGATGCGGAGCCCTTGGGATGCTCCCTGGCCCAGCTGGGGGATGTGGGGTGCAGCCCACCACAGCCTGCTCCCCACCATGATGGGCCAAGAGGCAGTCAGCAACGCCACCGGCCACCAGTGAGGAAAAGCATCCACTTTATTACAGACCCCAAAAGCACCTGTGGCAGTGCTAGGAAGACCAGATTTACATGGGATGTTTCCATTTCTCAGCAAGGGGAAGAGAAGAGGGGAACAAATCCAACCGTACTCATGGCTCTTTGGTGCTAGAAAACGTGTGGCAGTGCAGCAGAGAGAAGCTGTGCGTGAGAGGGGCACCAGCAGGGATGGGGGGGGACACCTCTGCCATCCACCACCACCCCCCAACATTCCTGCAAGGAATACGCAACGCATCTAGAGACACACAAAAATGGCAAATGCATTTCACTGCCCCCCTAGCCTGCACCCACCCTGCACCATCAGGCACTGCAGGAGAGCGCCCGACCTCCCGGCATCCCTGAAACAGCCAAACACCCCTTCTGCAAAGAGGGAGAGTGGGTCTTGGAGGGAATCGGCAACCAAAATCTCTTGGCTGGAGAGGAAAGAGGTGGGAAAGGCAACTGTTTCCCAGTAACTCAGACCCCAGTGGGAGGCGAGGCAGCCAGGTCTCTGCATCACTCTTCTCCTCTCTCAGCAGCGATGGGCTCCTTGGTCCACTTGTCTGTGGCCTCCAGGTTGCCCCCATAGCCCGTGTCTGGCAGCAGGCCTGGGGCTCCTTCCCCGTCCACGGTGACCTCCAGGTCCAGCTCCTCAAAGGAGGAACCGCTGGCTCCTGACTCACTGTAGCTGTGCTCGCTGCGGTTGTCCGCCTCCTCCCGGCCACGGCTGGCTGGGAATGCCAGCAGGATGGAGGTGGCCACTGAGGTGTCTCTGCTGTCAGTTGTGGCCTCTACGCTGATGGAGCTCGCCTCACTCAGGGTGTCAGCCCCTGGGATGGAGAGAGAAGGGGAGGAAGTGAATGCTGTTGGAAGGATGAGATTGGGATAGGGTGACAGCCTTTAAAACCACCAGAAACCTCAAAGACATCAGGTCACAGTGGAGACTAGCTCCTACCTCTTGTTACCTCCTGGGCCTCTACGAAGTGACCATACTAAGACAAGCAGGAGCTGGACTCAAGCAGCCCTCTGAAATCAGGGCACCTTCAAGCTAGCACAAACAACCCCTGACCTCCTGCAGCAACCCCACTGCTGCTTTCTGTGCACACATGGAGAACCTGACAAGCCCTTCCTTAGGGAGAATGCCCAGTCTGGGAGCTGAGGGACAACCCTGCCCCTGTCACAGCACTAGGAACAAAGCAAGGAGTGGGATGCTGTGCTGGGAGGGTGATGGGGAGCTACAGGACTGCTCGAGCACCCAAGGGGATGGTGGCACATGGGCAGGTCCTGGGATGTGCTGTCACCACAGGCCAGTGTATGTCTAGCCTCATGCCAGGGCATCCTAACAGGCCTTCAGCAGCCCTTATGACCCACTCCTGCTCCCTGTGTGGCTGCCCTGTGGCTGCTCCGGCAGCACTGTGGAGTCTGGCAGGACAGCAGCAGGTGGGACTTGGGGTGAGCCTTCCAGCATCCTCAGCACTCCCCTACATCACCCGGCTGCCAGGCACAGCTCCCCTCATGGCTGAGCCCCTCCGGGGGCTGCCCCTGCCTGCCCGGGCAAAGCTCTCAGCGACCTCCCCATTCCCTGGCTCCTGGCCTTGTTAGCTCCATCAACAACACAATTAAGGAGTTGACAACGAGATGAACAAGTCAGACAGAGACCAGCAGCTCGGTGCTGTTGCCAAAGCAACCAGCTGGGAGACAAACCCTCCTGTAAAACATTATTCACTGTTATGACATCACAGATCCACCTGGTTAATTATGACATCACAGATCCATGTTGTTAATTACGATAGTGGCAGTAAACACTGGGTGGGTTCCTTCATCACCTCCCCATTCCACCCTACCTGCCTTGCACCATTAGGAAGCATATGCTGGGGTTCTCTACTTCCCTTGAAGCTTCATCCATGCTGGGCTGGACATCGTTCCTGAGGACCATGCCCTGAACCAGGAGGGAAACAAGGAGTCCTGGTTGGCAGCAGCACTGGGGGAGGACCAACAGCTTGCCACCAGTGGGGTCATGAGGTGCCAAAGAGAGGGTCATGACCAAAGTGAGAGAGAAGAGTCCTCCACAGTGGCTCCTGCCAGCATAGCTCTATCCCCAGGCACTGGTACAGGGCTCCTGCAGACATCTCCAGTCTCCTGCAGTCACCAGTCTCCTGGAGGAGACCCACCAGGGAGGGAACTTTCCTTCTGAACACCCTTAAATCCCCTTTTTTGCTGTTTTTTTTTTTTCCTGCCCTGGGCAGCTGTCAGCAGAACTGCTGGTAAGTGGCAGTCCTCTGAGCAGCACCATTCCACAGCCCGGCTGGCAGAGTGATAGAATTCAGAGAGGACCAAGCAGTGGTGGCAGGACAAGGAGCAGTGGGGAGGCACACAGAAGCAGCGTACTCACTGCTTCATCCTGCCTGGATGGCCTATCGGTTTTATCCTGTCTGGTGAACACCCAGAGAGGAGCACCTTTCCTTGGCCATGGCATCCAACCCTTCAGCAGCTGGACAAGCCAAACCCAGGGCCACCCACCCAAGTGATGCCTGGTGATCCCTCCCAAAAAGGAGAAAAGACTCATCACCTGCCGATAGGCACTGCCTGTGCTGCAGCATCAGGAAGCATCTTGACATGGAAACTACATTTACTCTAAGTTAAAAAGGATGTTCTGCACACTGCAGGAAAAGTGCTTGCTGAAAGGGATGGTGGCCACTGGATGGGTAGCAGAGAAGTGGGAGATGCTGTCCCACACGGCAGGGCAGTGGGTCAGCAGAGAGGCTCTGGGAAGGCACACAGCTACAGGGAATGGAGGGGAGCCTTCAAGGTCCTTATCCTTGAAGCCAACTAAGGGTTTGCAAGGTCTCTGGCAGCAATCTCAAAAAAGAAAAAGATCTGATTTGGACCCACTGGTGGCCGGAGGTGACAAAGGCACATTCCCACCACTGCTTCATGATAACTTACATCATTCATGGTTATTTATGTCCCTCTGAAACCTGGGACGAGAGTGACTCTGACCACCCAAGCCCTGCGCTGCCTGTCCATCACCATGTCTTGTTACCCTGGGGACCACTTCAGCTGGGAAGCTGTCACATAACCCCATGACACAAAGCAAAGATGCTCCTGAGGAGAGGAACAGCAGCTCAGGAAGCAAAAGACAGGGGTGGAGCTGACCTACACACTGTTTTGATCCGCCACTGCAGCAAAGCACTACTGTCCACACCACTGCAGCCATCTCCCTCTCCGTTGCTCCAAGGGCAACAATAAATCGAGTCCTGCTCCTTTCAGCCAGGCACTTTTTCACTGCTCTGTCACTTCTGATCGTGTTTGAGCAGCCTCAGCTGGCAAATGTGCCCATTTCAGCCGCCTCGTTCTCCTCTACACAGGACAGGGCTGGCTGTAGCACAGCCACCCAGCCGGGCCAGGGATGATGGTGAAGCTCCAAGAGGACAACCAGGGCCTCACTGGAAGGTGCCTTGTGGATAAGCACGGGTTCAGTTCTCATCTGGGAAGAGATTTCCAGCAGCCCTTGCACCCACTTCTCCATCCTGCTCTAGGCACCTTACTTGGTCCACCAGCAAGCTGCTGTCCAACCCTGCATCCCACTTCCTAAGGCTGGGCCTTGCACCAGAAGCCAGCCCAGCCTCCAGATCCAGTATGGCTCTTCCCTCTGGTGAGCAGTGAAGTGCCAGGATCCTGTGGAACCCCCTCCCTGCTCTGCTCCCCCAGAGACAGTGCAGCCATCCCACTTCACCTTCACTCAGCAGGAGTGTGGAACCTGGAAAGTTTCAATTTGGAAAAAGAGGCATAGCCTGAGATACGGTCCTGCAGAGGTGTTGAGAAGCCTCCAAAAGGCCAGGGTCTCCTAGGAAGAAAAGAGGTCAAGCAGCCAACACTAGAAGAGGAGCCATGGGTGGGTACAACAGGAACCACTCATCCCACACTGCTAACAAGACTGGCAGGGAGCTGGCCATTGCCGACAGCTCAGCCCTGTGGCATCCCAGGTATGGGCATCCCAGGATCCCCTTGAGAAGGACTGCATCGTGACAGCATGACAGTGATGCCCAAGCATCACACCCCTCTTGGTGCACATAGGCCCTTTCTTACCCTCTGTTCAATCAAATATTAATCTCCACTGCTGCTAAATAATAGATCAGTGCGCTGCCAGGAGGGGAACAGCTCCTGAATCTCACACACAAGCCATCAGGAGAGGGGCTGGGGCAGGCGGACCAGAAGGCACAGCAGGAGCTGCACACTGAGCCTCTCCTCAGGATGTAAAGGCAGGCAGAACAGGCAGGGCTCTCTGGAGACAGAAGCAAGTGGGGATGAGGCAGAGCACATCAGGGAAGGTGCCCCCCGTGGCACAGGGTCTCAGCGGGTGATGCCATTGGCTGCACCTGAACGCTGCTGGACAGACTCAGCTCCAGGAAAGTCAGCACCTGAGACTATGGACAGAGCCATGTGCTTAGAAACCATCTGTGTTCATGCCAGCAAGCCCATGTTGAGAGGCTGCTTTTGTTTGCTTTCACCTTCCATGTGCCACAGTGGGGTCATTCGGGAGAACAGAGTGCTGAGCGCGAGCCGGGAGCAGGGGCCCGCTGAGCCCATGCTGGTGCCAAAGCCCCAGAAAATAATTAAGTACAAAACAACTAATCGTGATTGACACTGCCCCCCTGGAGACCTGTCAGCTGCCTTCCAAAAATGCTTCCTGTCTTTCTGATGAACCTGATGACGGCAAAAGGATGGAATTGGCATGGAGGCAGCTGCAGCCCCAGGCCCTTTCCTCGTGTGCTGTTTCTGTCCTCAGCAGAGCTGCCAGCACCCTGCTCTGTGCACAGCAGAAAGCAGAGATCCTGGATCATGTCCTGCAGCCTTTGTAGCCACTGGCTTTGCTCAGACCCACAGGCACTCAGCACCTCACAGAGTAAGCTCAGGAGCAAGGACAGCAGGAGACAGCCAGAGATGCACTCCAAGGTCAGGAGGCTCAAGAAAACAAGCCCAAGCTTTCCTTACACATCCAATATTGGTACTGTTTTGCATCAGCCACAACAGGCAAGGAGAAACAACAGCACCTTCCGCTGGGAATCCCTGAAGTCTTTAATTCAAGGAAAGCATAATACAGCTGCTGGCAGGGAGTTTTGTGAGCCGTGACTGAAAGGTGCTGTGAGTGCTGTGTCCACACAGAGCATTGCTGAATATGATGATCACTCTGAAACTATATGCCCAGTGCTGGCTTTTTTTCAGTACTGGGATCTTTTTTTTTGGGGGGGGGAGTAGGCTTCAGCTGCTGCCACATCAGGAGTGAGAGACCAAGGCTGCTGCATGTAAAGCATCCTCAGGTGCCTCAGGAAGAGAAAAAGGGGCTCAGCACCTCCCCAGTCCCCTCACTTGCCCTGCAAGGCAGCAGGGAGTCAGAGCCCCATGTCTGGATTTGCAGACCTCAGGTACCACCAGAGGAGCCGAGTGCCACAGGAGAGATCACCCCCGCTTCCCAGGAGCATCCCAGCACTGCCTGAGCCTCTGTCAGGGCAGGACCACTTGAAACACTGGCAGAGATGAAATGTATCAAGAAATAACCCAAATCCATGCAATTGGATTTGAGGGGGGACTGCACTGAGAAGCAGATGGGGACGTTGTGGTGCCCCCCCTCCATCAGATGGAGGGAAACTTGGAATCTGTCACAGACACCTCAGGATTTGCTGGGTCATGAAGATCTTTTGGATATCATGCTGTGGCTAAGCTGAGCTTGTTCCTTGAATAAGCAAAGAAGAGACTAAAAAAGTTGGGAAAAGAGATTGTGGCTTTCTCTTCCTCCAACTCAGAAACGGTTGCACAGATTCCAGCACAAAAAATACCTGAGAAGGGAGGACCAGTCTCAATCCGTAAGGCATCATCTTCAAAGCTTCTCCTTCAACGTGTCTCCAGAGAGCAGCTGGGCAAGGGAGGATCCATCAGCTGCCCCCTCCAGTGGGTTCTCCTCTTGCACCAGGGCTCAGAAAACCCACACAGGACTTTGAGGACAAGATGGAGAGCTGTTCCCTCCCACCTCATCTCCTGACTTCGACCCTGCTGCTTAATAGGGACAGCTCAATTGGCCACTAGATTGCTGAGGCTGGAGCAGCACCACTGGCAACTGAGTCCCCAGAATCAGCATGCCAGAGGCAGTGGGACAAGGACACTCGCTGGGCACCGTTTCCCTTTGTGTAAGCCTAGGACCTCCCCACGCAGGGCCACTCTCCCCAGCTGACAGCAGTTGTGCCAGACTGGGGCACTGCAACATCATGGGGACGCAGGAGATCATGGAGACTTCCAAGGCCCTCAGCCAGGAGTGGCACAAACAACCTGAAGGCTTGCCATGTCCTTGGCCATCTCCAATGGCCGGAGCAAGGACCTGGTTCTGCTGCCGTGCACAGTACAAATGGTGATCACAGTGCAACATCCAAGCTCAACTCTTTAGTCTCAGAGGCAAGGCCAACCTCTCACACCTATTATCATTTTAAGTTGGTTTTGTACAGACTCAGCAGATGACACTGCATCAGGCTGCACTGACAAAAGCTCATCTATGTGACTAGGTGGGGTGGTGGAGGATCTAGCCCAGAGCTGCCACTGGGGAGCCCAGCCCATGGTCTCCCACATGAGAAAGTCCACTATCATTTGCTGTCTAAAACTGACAAGACCTTCCTTGCCCTACTTTCAGCAGGGCAGGGCACCCCTCCACCAAAGGTGTGCTGGCAGTGGCATCCCAGGGAAAGGCTGATAAAAAGGCAAAGAGCTGAGTGAGCATCATGAAAACATGGGACCTCAAAGCACTGGAAACTGCTCCAATTAAGACTTTTCATTGCAGCACTAAATGGACTCCAGAGCTCCCAGAAAGCAATTCCCAGACTTGCTTTTACGCCGCATGCAATTAAGAATTAAAGCAACCCAAATCTGAAGATGTGTTAAAACAAATGGCCAAACTCCCAGGGAGGCAGGGAGAGCTGGCACTTTTTTTTTCATGCCTGTTACACAAGCGTGGGTGACCCATGGGGCAGGAGGAGGTGGCTGCCCCCACCCCATTCCACTGCCTGGGAATGTTCGGCTAGCCAGCTCCCGCATCTCACAGACATGTGAGCACGTGGGCTGGCAACAGCAACTAGCATTTTGGGTTACTATAGCACTGCTGTTCTGCGCCTACAGCCATTGTGGTCCCTTCCTGTATGAATCCATCCAGACTCCAACAGATCTTGCTGAGCAGATGCTATCGGGCAACTCCACCACCAGCTACAGCAACCTGGTATTTAAGATCTTTGCAATCCCAATATGTAACAGATGAAGATGAGATAAAGGAAGACATATATGACAAGGAGAAAAACAAGCCCAGCTGCAACCAAAAGCTGCGAGATCCAGCTCTGCTCTGACAACAGCGGGCCATCAGCTCACTGCAGCTTGGCCTTCACCTGACAGGGTGAAGGGGTGCTCGAGTGCTCCCCAAGCTGGTGTGACACCTTAGGAACAAGATCCTATCTCAGCCTGGGGTGAGGGAAGAGGTGTGCTGAGACTCCGTGATTGGGTGCCAGGTGGGTGCAGGTCAGCCCCTCTTTGCCTGGCCAGGCAGCAGCACCAGGGGCACCAGAACCCTCACCTTTGGGAGGGCTGACACTGATTCAAGACACGTGCAAGCTACAGGTACCTGTGATGTCTGTCTGGGCATCCTCAGCCTCAGCTGCAGCAGCCCTGCTCTTCCTCTCCAGTTCTTTCATTTCAGGCACGTAGAAGTCCCCTTGGCGGGCGAGAGGACACATAAAGTAGATGCGATCCTCCTTGTAGATCTCGATTCGAGGGTGGGCGCACAGCTTCCTTTCCTGAAAGACAGCAGGGTCAGGGATGTGCCCTCACTCCCCATCCCAGCAGCCCCCCCCCACATGGACCTGCTGGCCTGGCAGCACTGCAGGCTGATCCAATTCACTATGGACATGGGGGCACACGGAGGAGTGGTGGGTCCCATTCTGAAACTGCAGTGCTGCCCTTCCTATCACAACCTCGATGTTCAGTCCCGGAGGTGAGCAACCAGCCAGGCTTACAGAGGAGAGATGCCAAAGCCCCAGGGAGACAGCTTCCCCGGCTCAGCTTTGGTTTTGGTGTGCTCATTTTAGACTGTAGCGAGGGATTTTGGGGAGCCCAGCAGCTGCTTTGCATGGACCTGCCAAGTCCCTGCCTCTTCCTGGCAGCACGGCCCCATGAGCAGGCGTAGCACTTCTCTGCTAATTAATATAATCCAGAGCTGACAGCTCACGCAGCTCCTTTCAGAACAGTAAGGGCAGGGGGAGTGGGAGATGAATTCCTGGCATTTCAGACAACTCCCCCTCCTCCCCTCTTCTCACCCCACCTCTCCTCCTGCAGCACACTGAGCCCCCTCTGCCTGACAGCGCCCTGTGATGGAGGCACATACCCCAGCCATATGCCCCACACCAAGATGTGGGCTGAGGGGGCTCTCAGGGTGCCAGAACTGTGCTGGTGAGCAGCTGAACCTTGTGCCACCCCCTCCTCGCCTGCCCGCCTGCTGCTCACTGCAGAGGGGCGGCTGTACAAGCTGGGTGAAAAGGCAGTGTCTCTTCAGGGGGATTTAATTTTCTTTCTTTCTTTCCCTTTTTCCAATCACTGGCAGCTTCTGTTTAACCCCACAACCACACTGATTATCCTCCTCTCCTCCCTGCCCTGACTATCCTCCTTTTCCTCCTCCCTACCACAGCTATCCTCATCCTTCTCCCTGGCATGGCTTGCCCATCCTTCTCCCTGGCATGGCTTGCCCATCCTTCAACAAGGTCCCCATCCCTCCACAACTCTCTGAAGACAGTGCTGAGCCTTCTCCAAGGACAAACTTTATATACACATCAATCATGACCTTACAAAAGCCTGTTCATTCCTGACCCTCTTCACCTCTGGGAATGGACCAAGCTGATTTTGAATTATTTATTTTCCAGCCAAATGCCAGCACTGGGCAGAATCCAGAGAGAAGACAATGCCAACCCTCTCCCCTGGTGCTGCCAGCCAGGCCACCTGGAGAGCCACTTCCTTGCTGAGAGGATGCTGCACAAGCAAGGCAGGGAGAAAACCCCACATGAGCCATTTTTAGGTCTATTTTCACTGGAAAGCCTACAAGATCTGTCTCTGTGGAGCCCCAGTTTACGCAGTGGCAGAAACACAAACCCCAGCAGAAACTTTACCCGTCCCAAAGCCCTTGAGCCTGAATTTCAGCAGAGTCCCTCCTCCAACCAATGAGAAGCCCCATTTGTGAGGCTGATGCTGCAGGGATGCGAAGGGACACAGGCGGGCTTCCGAGGTACTTGGAGCCTGGAGTTCCCACTTGCAGGCAGGTGAAACACTAACACACACAGATCAAAACTGTATTAAATAAAAACAAGCCGGGCTGTTTTTAGCAGCAGAGCAGAGGCGGCTCATCTCACTCCTGCTTTTGCAGCAACAACACAGACAAGAACCCTCCGCACCGCTCTGCCCCTTGCTCATCACAAGCCCATCAGCCAATCTTCAGCTCAGTTTGTTATTTTAGGTTCCTGCAACACATAACCAGAGATGGGCATCTCAAAGAATTGCAGGTTTTCTGGATGCATCCAGCTGGCTCTCCACCACTCAATGCAGACAGGGACAACTCAGAGGATCTTAGAGCAAAGAGACCTTCACTAAATTAATATGAGGTCTCTAACCAGTCTAAAACCTTTTGGAGGCTCAGTCTGGCCTCCAAGACTGACTTCCCAAAGTCCACTTTGGGATTCCTATAGAGCAGATCTGGGACATACCCTCTCCCCACAATTTATCTAGGCTGCTACAACTCCTCTTTCAATTACATAGCCATAATAGTGACTTTTACAATGCTGCTTCACACTCAAGGTGGTAGCTGGGAATGCTGTCCCATCTGTGTTGGGACCAAAGGGATGAGGCTGCATGAAGACTTGTGGAAAGGGCAGAGGCGATGAGGTGCGGAGCCAGGGGAAGAGAAATGGTTAAGGGAATCATTAAACAAAATGCATAAGAAGATAATCCAAAGGAGACGCAAGGGAGATCATCCTTGTGATCATCCCAAAGGAGATCAGGAGGCAGGCAGAGGCCAGGCAAGCACAGGCAGATGGGCAGCAAAGTGCAACCAAGAGGTAGGTATCAGCATACAATAGAGCAGGCTTAGGGTTATTCCAGTGGAGAGAAGGGCTGCAAGGCTGCTGCAAGGAAAGAAACAACCCAGAGAGACTAGAGAGCAGAATCCAAAGGTGAAGGTGTAAAGAGAGAGCAAATTAACAAAAGCTCAACAACATGGCAAACCAACAGAGATGCACAACAGGCAATAAATCTCTCTGCAGCTGAGGAGGAAGCCCCTTGCTAACTCTGCAGCTAGGGCAGCAGATGGAGCAGCAAGGTGGATGTGGAGTTTGCAAGGCAGAGCCCTCCAGTCAAATCAAATGCAGTCTCACACGCGCGGAGGAGCTCAGCGAGAGGTGAACAGTGGGATGCTAACAGTGTCAGGGCCAGGCTTCTGGCTAGGACAGCAGGACTCAGTTAGTAGGGCAGAGAAGGGGACTTGATCCTTCACAAGGTCATACTGTGCCACCTCCATTCTCGGCTTCTGCCAGGAGGCTGCCTTTACTATGGTTAGCAAAGACAGAAGCGGTAGCACACAAAGCTTATTTCTATGCAGGACTCTTCACCAAGCACCCAAAGCATAGGATTTATTGCAAGTAATCCATACAGTTAAACTACACATATGCAGCAAAGACCAATCTATCCGGAACCCAACAGCTCAGTTCTGACATGCACAGCAGCTCCAGCATAATCCTGCTATGTTAGACTCATGGTTTCCCATGAAGCCAACTCCTTCTTGGCTTATCTGAGGGCCATGGTGTAGTGCTGCTCACCAAACTCTTGGAAACAAGGGTTTATGTAGGGGAAGACTCTTGCACTCCTCTTTCCCAGGTGAAACAGCACTGTGCACAGTCTTTACCCCTGTATTGTTTCCAGATCACTCACCACCCCAACTCCCTGCAGGACTTTCTCCAGGTTTGCCTCATCCCTCTAGGAAAGAAGCATCCCCATGTCTCACATATCAGAAAGGACAACAAGGACTATGCACCAAACCAGGGTGTCAGACATTCCCTGCTTGTCTGTTAAGGGATAGACCCCATCGTCTGCCCATGGAGCAGTTTAGGCACAGCCTCCTGGGTGGAAGATGCCCCTGCTTTCCTGTGCAGGCAAGAGAACAGTTCCAGGGCTATGGATCACATGCTAAGGCAGCTCCGATAGTCTGCAGTCATTAAAATCCCAGCAGAATTGTGCCAAAATGGAAGGAGGTGGTGGGATGCTCATACCATGCTGTGCCACTTGGCACCTGCCAGGAAGCAGAAGGCAAGCTGGGGCACTGCAGGGACTGGTTTTGTCACTCTGTCAGGCTTGTCTGCTCAGGAATTCAAATGCCACCAACTTGATCTGCTTCATCTCCCACTGCTGGAAGAATTCATCTTGTTAGGAGACAAACAAAGCCTTGCTGATGCTCTCAGGATTCTCACCATGCCCAGCCATGGTGGCACTCAGACTCCAGTCAAACCTACTGTCTGCCCCAAAACACTTCTAGGGTTGCTGGAAAGGCTGTGGGGAGGCAGTTGCTCCTCACCCTGTTCCCAGCCACAAACCCTCTGGTCCCATAGCCCTCCTGATCCATCACCAAGACCTCCCGGCATGGCTCATGGGTGATGGTTAAGCTGCTGAAAAGCTGTAACTGGCTGGAGCATGCCAGTGACCAGGAAAGCAGTGGTGCAGGATCCAGCCTAAGCCTCAACTTCTCTCTGCACAGTTCCAGTTGGGAGAACAACTTCCCAGAGGAAACTGATGAGCACATGACCCAAGGCGGCTCCAGGAGGGGACCCAGACTCAAAGAAAAACTGTGGGCTATATCACCCTGCTACTGAATTGAATGGCAGTCAAGTCCTATAGGTATACTGCAAATAAAAGACAGGCTAAGGACAGGAAGCTATTGGGAGAACTGGCTACCCTGGATTTGGAGAAGGATGAGGTTCTCACTGACTTCTTTGCCTCAGTGTTCACTGGAAAACGTTCTGACCATACCACCCAAGTCTTGGAAGGCAGACACAGGGACAGTGAGAATGAAGACCCTGGGCTCACTGTAGGAGAGGATCTGGTTCGAGACCATCTTAGGAACCTGAACGTATACAAGCCCACAGGACCTGATGAAATCCATCTGCGGGTCCTGAAGGAGCTGACAAATGAAGTTGCTAAGCCACTGTCCATTATATTTGAAAAATCTTGGCAGTCAGGTGAAGTTCCTGACTACTGGAAAAAGGGAAATATAACCCCCATTTTCAAGAAGGGGAAAATGGATGAGCCGGGGAACTATAGAGCAGTCAGC
>JASSUY010007916.1:19774-45339 GCA_032466535.1 Forpus xanthops | reverse complement strand
AGCTGAAAATCCAAAACACAGTGCTACACCAGCTACTACTTAAAGAAAAATGACTGCTGCTGCTGAACCCATGACACACCTATAATAAATGCTTGGAGCAATGTAGAGATATTTCACACACTCCAGCCAATGAGCTGGCTTCAATTGGAGCTTGGCTAAGATGTCTCTATACAAATGCCCTTAGCCTGGGGAACAAACAAGAGGAATTAGAGGTATGCGCACATCTACGGGGCTATGATATAATGGACATGACAGAAACATGGTGGAACGGCTCCTGTGAGTGGAGCATTGGAATGGAAGACTACAGGCACTTTAGAAAAGACGGGTCAGGCAGATGGGGAGTAGTAGGTACAGCTCATACATATCACAAATGTTCAACTCATTCATTTTCCGATTAAAATAATCTTAAGCTTGAAAACTTCCTATCAGGAATAGATTATGTGATAAGAACATGCCCATAAAAACTGTCATTATTTTTAAGTTTATAATCAATGTAATAGAGGAAAAATGCTGCGGGTAGATGCAAAAGTTGCTGTCTTTCATGTAAATTTGTCAGTCCTTGTGATTACCTCAAGCCTACTTTAATTTAAAAAATTGCTGGTAAATTGTGTTATCCTTGTAGTTTTTCCTCTTCTTTTTACTTTTTATCTTTCCATGACATAGTCAAGGTAGATAAACCAAGATGTCAATATATGCTGGGGAAGAACTTCTCCCTTCCTGAAAGGCAAATTATCATCTCCACTATTGTAAAACAAACATATTAAATTAGTCAAATAAAGCCGTTAAAGGAACATAAGAACAATCAGTGAAACACTACAAGACTTTTCATTTGGTGTTTTCTCTAAATTCCCAGATTTGAGCTGAATCCTAGCTTCTCTTACCTCTTTCCATGTGCTACTCAGAACTTCTATAGACGACAAAAAATATATACACATAAATAAATAAACAAATATCAGTGTTCCTTTTTTGTTGTAGCCATCTACTTTGTGATTATTTTTTTTCTTTTAGTTTCCTCTTTCTCCATGTAATGACCTTGTTTATTTAGTGGTTTCATTATTTTAATGCGCAACTTCCATAAAAGCTTCTTGTAACAGTTCCTGGTCTTTCCTGCTCTTCACAATCAAAGGGTCTGTTATCTCTCATCCACCAAGCTGCAGTTACTATTTTTCAATTCATCAAATGCTGCCTGGTGAATCTCAAAACTCAGCCATTCATTTCGGCAAGGGAGAAAAATGGGTAATCACGTCTCAGAAAGGCACTCTACCAGCTTGTGACAAAGCAACACAGGGCCTAGACCACAATAACTATTTCTTTCCTCAAAGCCTACACCATATTTTTGCTCTTTTGGCTGAGGCAGCTGGGAAGTACTGAAATGGGGGAAGTGGTCAAAATTCTGGAAAGCTGTGCTGTAGCTGCTATGTTAGCACGTATAACTGAGAAGAATAGGAAAGAGGGATTAGGAGGACACTGCTATGCAACATCTTTTTCACATTTCTAAAAGCACTGGACATAGAGAAAGCATTCTTTATTAAAAGAAATACTAATATTTCATTTTACAGCATCCTTTGAGTTTTTACATTTTGTTGTGATAGGTCCCTTTCTTGATCAGTTTTATACAAGAACTTATCTCCCAAACAGATAAAGATTGAAATTATTGCAATTTTTCTAGGAAAGGCACATCATTTTACTGTATTGAGGGAAGACTTACAGGGTTTAATTTTAAGGTGGATTTTTTTTTTTTTCTGTTGTTTTAATGTCAGTCAAAACAAGATAAAACATGCTTTTCATTTTTGACTGGCTAAGAAAATAAATGTGTTCCCCACATAATGACGAAAAAGTTTACATTTCAGTTTGTATATTGTGTACAATGCAAATCAATCCTTTTTTTTTTTTTAATTTTTATCATATGAGCACCCAGATATTTTGGTTATAGGCAGTTTATATACTAAATTCTTATCCAGAAAGACTATTTTCCTCCTTTTTTATTTGCATATTATTGTATTATTTCTAAATAAAGTCAATCTTTGTATGAATTCCAATTTGTTATTTTATTGAAGTTCATAGATTTAATTGCCTTAATAAGAATAATTTTTCCTGTAACAGATTGGAATTATTCTCATTATGAAAGAATTATTCTGAAAAGAGACTTAGGAATTTAAAAGATAGTTGGTGCAATAACCAACTTTTGGTTTAGTCATTTAATCAGTGAAAAGCAGCATTCCAAGGGACCCACATACCAAGAGAGAAGGCACAAGCTAGTTCTGATCCCAAACTTCTTTAATGATGCAGGTGCTTCTCTAAACAAGAGTTACTAAATCCTGCTAAAAAGTAGCAGTGTGGATCACTATTCCAGTACTACCGCAGAAAGGGCTTTCTTTTTAAGACGTCAAAGCATACCAGTTACTTATTGCTACCTCTCAGCTAGATATTGTCACCTCAAATAACAGCCAGCTGGTTTCATGTAAAGTCTCTGAATAGACTTAAAGAAGATCAATCTGCCATTTGCTCACTGAAATTAAGGCCATAGTAATTTCCATTGTAGAGAAGATCTTCCGAACCTTGAAAGAAAATAGTAACTACATCAGAATTTAGGAACCAAAATAATCTTTTTTTTATCTCTCTTCTTTTATTTTTTAGTTACAAAAGGATGCAAAACTGTTTCAGTGACTCACTGCTGATAAAGTGATTTTTACCTCTTTTAAATTTTTATATAAATAAACTTATATATGATTTATATAAACGTTGCTGTACATATTCACTCTTATACTAAAGAAAATGAAAACAAATGCATATAAGATACAATAAAAATGCTCAACATGAATGTCTTGCACTTGAGGATAAAAAATTTAAATACCGTCTTTCTGAAATTCCATATGACAAGGTGGTAGTATTAATCTAAGAAGGACTGACCCCCTTTTACGGATTTTTTGTAGCTCTGGTAAGGTTTTAGATTCTGCTCCTGTAACTTCGTACTTTTACTAACAATTTAATCAACAGCAGAATGCAACAATTATTTATTTATGATCAATATCCAGCATAATCCAGAGAACTGATGGCATGACACATAGAGCTCTGGGTCCTTTTGTGCATTTTATTAACATTGCACCTGCTAGTGTGTTGTTACTGACAAACTAACTGATATAACAGGTGGTAGTTTGATCTTGTCACTAAAGCCTTGTGACAACTTCTTTATATAAAAGCCCTTTCACCTTTTTACTGAGCCACTTCTTTTATCTCATTTGGGCATTAATTACAAACCCACTATGTCAGTTGGTGAAGTTTTGTTTTAGCAAGATGAAGAGTACAGTTAACCACTTAAAATAGTTTTAGAATAGTGGAGTAGAACTCTCTTCTTCCTCTTTCTACAAGTCAGGAATCATGTATTTGGAAGAAATGGAAAAGCAAAATGAGGAACTGGACATCCTCTGTCCTTCCTTGTCTACAAAGTATTAATGTGAGGAACATTTAGGGTCCCTGCCTTCTAGGGGAAGTCTATTTCCAATTTGTTGTATTCCTTCCCTAAATAATGCTTCCTCTGGGAGAAATCTACTATTTTGTCCAATTAACTTGATTTTAATCAAGGTTGGTATATATTTTATACTTTATATTTTTTTCTCTAAATTGGAAAGACATCAGTTTGACAGATGGACCACTCAGTGGATGAACTGGCTGGATGGCCACACGCAAAGCCTTGGGTGACATGGCTTAGTGTGAGGTATCCCTGCCCATGGCAGAGGGGTTGGAACTAGATGATCTTAAGGTCCTTTCCTACCCTAACTATTCCATGATTCTATGATTCAGCCCTCACCCAAGCACAGACAAGCCCAATGACTCCCCTCACTGGCCAAGCAGTATGAAGGACCACCAGTGAGAATATATACATGCATATACATTTGTAGCATAAATTCTTCCAGCAGCTGAGCTCAGAACCTGTCTGCCCAAGTAGCTGTCACTGGATATGAGACTCCCCTGTTTCTGACACTTGGTAATACACATGCCAGAAAGTGCACCCCACTCCAGCTGCTAGTAGCCTGTCTCGTTCAACCATACACGTGCATACGCACACACACAGCTCACTGGGTCACTTGCTGTGGTCCTCAGTAGCAAACCTCGATTGTTCTCACACACATACATCTTACTCCTTGAAGCCTTTTGGCCCTGCAGTCTCTTTGGCCAGGACTCTTCTGGTCCCACTGACAACCTGATCCTCCCTGCTTACCAGACAATATGACTTGATCTTCCCTAGCTGGATTTGGTTTGATATATCCCATACGGTGTCATGCATTGCACTTTTTACCGACAATAACACAGCTATGTTTTGGAAATTGCTGAGGTGTACTTGCACAATCCTTGAATAATTTTGGTGGAAAGAACATTTAAAGGGCATCTAGTCCAACCCCCCTGAAGTAAGCAGTGACATCTTCATCTAGATCAGTTTGCTCAAAGCTCTACTCAATCTGAACTTGAATATTTCCAGGGATGGGGCATCTACCACCTCTCTCGGCAAACTGTGCCTGTCTTTTACCACCATCACTGGAAAAAAAGGTTCTGTACACCTAGTCAGAATCTATTTTAGTTCAAAACCATTATACCTTGTCCTATAACCACAAGCCCTGTTAAAAAATCCTTCCCCATCTTTTTTATGAGTCCTCTTTTTACATTGAAAAGCCACAATAAAGTTTCATCAGAGTTTCCCCAGGTTAAACAGACAAAATTCTCTCAGCCTTTCCTCTTGCAAGAGGTTCTCCATCCCTCTGATTTTAGTGGCCCTCTTCTGGACCTGCTCCAATAGGTCCATTTATCCTATACTAGACTTTGGGGCTGAACACAATACTCCAGATGAGGTCTTGCCAGAACTAAAACAAATCATCTCCCTCAACCTGTTGGTCATGATTCTTTTTATACAGCTTTAGATAGAAAAAATATAGCTGGCTTTCTGGGCTTCAAGCCATCCACCTATATCCCCACCTCCCATGCCAGGCTGTTCTCAATACCTTCATCCCTCTTCTGGTATTGACACCAGGGGTTGCCCTGACCCAAGTGAAGGATGTCAAAGCTCTCTGTTTCTCTCCTCACCAAACACTAATAGTCTGTGTGTGTGCAAGAAGTTGGGTGGGGACATAACTAGAGCAGCTGACCCAAACTGACCAGAGGGATATTCTATACTATCACACTATATTCAGCAACAAATAGCTCAAAGACAGAAGGAAATGAAGAACATTTGACTTCCCGAGTAACCTTGAGGTGTGCTGAGGACCTGCCTTCCAGAAACTGGTTGGACATCTGCCTTGATGATGGGAAGCAATTAATTAATTCCTATTGTTTTGCTTATACACACAGTTGTTGCTTTTCTTGTGAAACTGTCATTAGTTATGTCCACAAGTCTTCTTACCTTCCTCCCGTTTTCTCTCCATCCTGTGGTACAGAAGAGTGCGAGAAAGGCAGGGCCACTGAGATGTTTTTTTTTTATGGTCTTGTGGCTTCTTTGGTGGGCAGGGAGTAGTCTGGTAGGGAATTATTTGGGTGCCCACTTGCCCCTGTGTCTCTCTGCTCGTTTGTGGGTGTGCAGATGAGTTTTTATTACATAACCTAACACAATCCAATTTTAGCAAATGGATTTGATCTTTTGGGGTTCATTCCTTTTTTATTGTCCCTAGGGCACTCTTTCTATTATAATACAATTAAGGGAAATGAGTTTCAGGGGACTTTATCACCATCAAAGCAGAAAAAGAACGATCAGATTAAGTAACAGAGTCCCTGCTCAAAGCAACACCTGAGTGAATTGCATACTACTGCCAATCCTCTTAACTAAATATGATCAATTGGAAAGGGAGAGTGTTCCACTCTCTCCATTGGAATAAATTTCCTTCTGGATTACTGTTCAGTTAATTAACCCGCCAGATACTTCTTACCCCTTAGGCTATAAAATCTGTGTATTTTTATTATTATTTTGTAGTGAAATGGATCACATGCATAGTACAATATATAGCATCTGTATAAAATCATCATGTATACACAGGTACACAGTACTTACATTACAGACTTCAACAATTGTACAAAAATGCACATTAAAATTTTTAAAATTATAAGCCATCATTTTTCAGGGTGTTCTAGATAATGATGATTAAAGGTGTAGGAAAGCATATAAGCATTTTTACTGAGATATTTTGATATGTTTTTTTGACACCACTTGTGACATCAAGTTAAAGAATGATGTGGAAGGCAGATTTAGGTTACATACACAAAACAGAAATCTCTTGTAGCATTAATAATACTGAAACACTCAAAGAGATCATCAAGAGTCAGCATCCAATAGCCATCACTGGAAATTTCTGTGAGCAGATTGATGAAAACAACCATCCAGAACAACACTGGCACAGTCACTACTGACTTTCAGCTGAAATAAGCTAGTCAACCTGTCAAGACATATTCCCATCCTCTTTTTGTTAGAAAATGGTATTTCTGTGATTCTTACAGTTGCATTATTTACCATGCCAAGTGCAAGGTCCTACACCTGGGTCGGATCAATCCCAGGCACAGCTACAGGTTGGGTAGAGAAGAGATTCAGAGCAGCCCTGAGGAGAAGGACTTGGGGGTGCTGGTTGATGAGAGAATGAACATGAGCTGGCAGTGTGCTCTTGCTGCCCAGAAAGCCAACCGTATCCTGGGTTGCATCAAAAGGACCATGACCTGCAGTTCGAAGGAGATGCTCCTGCACCTCTACTCTGCTCTTCTGAGACCTCACTTGGAGTATTGTGTACAGTTCTGGTGTCCACAACATAAAAAGGACATGGAATTGTTGGAACAAGTCCAGAGGATGGCCACGAGGATGATTAGGGTGCTGGAGCACCTTCCATATGAAGATAGGATGATAGAGTTGGGACTACTCAGCCTGGAGAAGAGAAGGTTGGGTGGAGACCTCATAGCAGCCTTCCAGTATCTGAAGGGGGCCTATAGGGATGCTGGGGAGGGACTATTCATGAGGGATTGTAGTGATAGGACAAGGAATAATGGGTTCAAACTTAAACAGGGGAAGTTTAGATTGGACCTGAGGGAGAAATCCTTTACTGTAAGTGTGGTGGGACCCTGGAATATGTTGCCCAGGGAAGCTGTGAATTGCTAGCAGTGTTCAAGGCCGGGTTGGACATAGCCTTGGGTGACATAATTTAGTGGGAGGTGTCCCTGTCCATGGCAGGGGGGTTGGAACTAGATGATCTTGAGGTCCTTTCTAACACTAACTATTCTATGATTCTATGATTCTATTGCCATTTCACCAAATAGTGCCTATAACAAGATATTGGAAACTGAAACCTTAAGTTCTTACAAGATAAAGCAACAAAAGTTTGGATGGTCCCTGAGATTTATTTCAGCATGATATGGCAAGCAGCTTGATTGGTCCAACAAGAAATTACCCCTTTTGTGCAGATGCATTTTCCTTTTCAAAGGACTAAGAGATCACAACTTTTACAATATCACTAACTGGTGATATTTACCACATAATAATAGTAAAAATAGAACCAAAATAACCAAAAGACAATACTTCTATTCTCGCATTGAACTTTTCTGATAGATTATTAAGATTTAGTCTCAAGTTACAGATTACACATATGTGGAAATGCCTTTCTTCGTGGTTGGATCACCCTTTAGGTGGTTATTACTGAGAGTGCTAGCAAACCTGAAAGTGTGGGGATGGATGTTTACATATGTAGTCCTATTTCTCAATTACAGACACAGAAGCTTTCACAAATGTTAAATAGTTACAAAAAGGCACTGGTGTATCAAAGTTAATAAATATATTGATTAATATTGATGATTTCTCTCCCTCTCTTGAAGGAGTAACAGAAGCAGAATTGTATTTACTAAACTAAATACAGTTTAATTCAGGGAGACTTAGTATAATACAGACTGCAGCTCGGTATGGAGCTGTCATGCTGCTATTGTGCATGGTGTAAAATCACTTCTCAACTGTTGATATTTTATCATCTACATAAAAGTGAATAATATCACCCCAGGAGAAGCTCTGTTTCTTTGTAGATGCAATGCTCCTGTAAACCAAGCTGATATTGTGTCTTGATGAAACATGCAGCTACCTCTCTGTAGGATCAGTTTCTGAATCCTGAATATAAGGAAACAGATTTTGATAAAAAAGCATCTAATATCTACAGAGGAAGGGACTTCAGTCAGAACTGTTCCAAACATTTCTCTATTGGGTATATTTGGTATGACTTCTTGTTGTTCTGAAAAGTGTTCCTTAGGCAGTGGGTGTGGAAAACAGACGTATATTTTAAAACTCGAGACTGTGCTTCAAGAGGTGATTGTGGATTTCTGCCACTACGGCAGCAAAATCCATAGCCTTCGTTGAACTTGGGACACTGAAAGAAGAAAACAAAAGGCTAAATGAAATGTAAGTGGAAATATTCAAACCAAGAATAGATATAGTACACAGCATACCATATACAGTATAAAGTACATAGTGTGCAAAATGTAGTAAATATGTACGGCATATAATAATGTGGAAATGAAACATACCAGGAGAAGGCTAGATTCACATTAATTAACAATGCTTTCCTTTTTCCTTTCCTGTTCTGTGGCTCCATGTAGTGCCTTTGAAAATTAAGGCTGTAGTTTTCCTACATTTCCTCAGAATGTACAGATTAAAAAAATAATAATAAATCCTGTTTTGGGATTTGTGCTTCTCATGCATGGAAAATTCTTAAATGAGGTGATTCTTGCTGTATTTGATTTCCTGGGCTTGCAAACAGGTGTTTAGTTACTTGTGTTTGGCCAGCAGGGACTAAAATCCTTGTGTGCAAATGCATCCTTATATACACAGATGAATGTATGTTTACGATAGTCCTCTATTCCTCCAGTGACTTTTGTCTGACTTATTTGAAAGCATGTACATTGTTCCTCTTACTTGTCTTTCTTGTTTTCAAAAAATTAATGTTTTAGAAAATACAATCCCATCAAAACCAGTACACTTAAATCAGTCCATCATTAAAAAATCATGTCTTCTAATTAATTATTAATTATAGAGAGGAAAGACAATATGCAGTAGCCTCAGGCTTGACAAGCTGTCAAGAATGCCTGCCAAGGCTTCCAGGCTCACCAAGCTCCTGGGTAGTCACCACAGAAAATGAAATGACATTTCCTGAAACCTGGAGAACAGCAACTGGACGTAAAAGAATCTCTTTTTTGGTTAGGTTTTTTTTGTTTGTTTTCTTTTTGTTTCTTATTCTTTGGAAAAGATGGAAAACAACAAAAAATCTTTTAAGCAGACAGCAGCATAGAATTAGTGGAGCAGCTAGTAGATTTCTACAACAGCACATGGAGAAAACCAGTTGGAAAACCAGTTATCACAAACGGATAAACTCCTTTCTCAAAAATATACTTTCTTTAAATGTAAAGATGTAGTGACTGAGTACAAGTAAGAACAGAAATAACAGAACATGCAGAATGGCATGCAGAACTCTCTTCACTCTAGTTTACAGTGCAAGGTAATTTTAGCTGGCCATTTACGATACAAATAGGTCTTATTAACCACCTGAACAAGGCATAAGGTTGTATCACGGAAGTCTTTGACCTGTTATACTGTTTGATGTACTCTTTCAAAATGGACTTAAAACATTACAAGATTGTGGACGGCTAGGGAAAGAGAGACTTTTTCTTAAAAACAAAATACAAACAATCCTCATGAAGAAAAATATATGCTCTATGAATCTCTTTGAAAGGAAAGGCATGTCAAAGGAGAAGGAACCACCATATCTCCTATGTTTAAACATCCTTAGCAGAAAAGAATTTAGTAAACCTTCAAAAAATTATGTTGGCCACGGGAACTTGTCAGACTAACTACTGAAAAACTATTTCTAGTAGAAGTAGGTAAAACTATTTTATTTAAAAGACTTTTTCAGTTAAAAAAACATGTTTAAACAATCTTCACATTAGTAAAACTGACAATAAACATACCATGTTTATTTTATGTGTAATGTTATAAAAAATATTAAGATGAGCCAGTTAATCTCAGTAAAAACAATTATAGACATCCAAACCCAATTTTCACTTCATCATACTGTAAATGAAAAAGAATGTTTCATAAAAGCCCTAGAGAAAAATCGTAGAAGTGTATATTCTTCAGACAACTTCAACAGTAAAACCAGCTTTTTTTTAAGGAATGTATTAGGATTGAAAATGAGGAGAAAAAAAATCAAACCAGCATGGCCTGTATTTTTTATTAAGGGAGACATATATGGAAGATATAGATTATTATTAGGTACATTTTCTATATCCTATACTAATACATATGCACAAAATAGTGTCTTGCAGTAGAGGCCATATTCAGCAGTGCAAGTAATTCTGATTCAGTAGGATTTTGACATTCACAGTACTGTGTGGTATTCCCCTCCACCCTTGTCATTGCCAAAGTATTTAATCATGTTTCAGTGCCCTCCTGAAAAGCATATACACTTTCATTATTATCACTAAGGATCTGTAAGCTAACAGATCACTTCAAATTAAATCATGAATTTGAGAGGATTTGTACTTTGCCATGAAAGATTTACTGTGAGATGCACATGGTTTTTCCCAGTCTGTCTTTTTTTTCAGCTCTGCTTCTCAACCTCTCCCAGAGCCATTTGAGCTACCTCTTAGAAACATATGCAGGGCTACACTGAGGGTGTAAACCTTGCTGTAAAGAATTTCTGAGCTAGACTAGCTGCTGAGAAAGCTTTGAGATAGCAGAGGAATGTTGCTGGGAAACTTTTGAGAGTATTACAGGGAGTGTTAGGCAAGATAAGAAGGAAGAAAGAAGTGAGGAACCAGTATCCAATGAGGGGACAGCAGCGAGAAGCAGGCATCTAAGCAAGACAACCAATGAAGAAGCAAGATACCCACGTGGGTGGTGATAGCGAACCAATTGTATTAGCTGCTAATACACGTGGGTACTTCGTAGAGCCTATATCAACCATGGACCTTCAGAAAATAAACGATTTCATTTCCTAACCAGAAATGGGGTCCTTGCCTACGTCTCCACGCTACACTTTCTCACATTTCACTTGAAAGAGCCTGTCTCCACTAATAAACTCTTCCACACTCCAGAACAAGGTGCCTGTATCCAAACTACTTCCTAGGAATGATCCTACTTCCATAAAAACTCACAACCCATGGCCAAGAATCCTTTGGCACAAGACAAAATCATACCTAAGACTAAGTTAAAAATTTAACAGTATTAATGATTACGTTTCAGTACCTGGGAACGTTGCCTGGCATTGTTTAATTTTCTCTTATGTTTATAACTTCAGGGTTTTCCTAGGACAAAATTAGACAAGGTTGAGTCCTCGAAGGTATTTATGCATCTCAATTCTATTTCTGTCGATGAATTAAAGTCCTCAGCACTTCTTTTGTGAAGTGAGCCAAAGTGCACAGAACACATAAACCTCTTCAAACTCCTGTTTGGTGCAGAAGTAGCTTCCTGGAATTCTGCACAATGGCACATACACAACATCCACTGCTGTAAATCATCTAGCTATTACTCCTCACTTGTTTTTGTTTGCTTTTTACATAGTCTTCACTCGGACAAATGCAAACATCTCACCCCTTTCTCTTGAAAGCTCTTGTCAAACAAATAGTAGTAACATGTCACTAGCTAGAATGTTACATTTATTTACCATTTGGAAAATATTGCAAGCAACTAAAGCAACTGTGTTTGAAACAGTCCTCCCCTTCTGGAAGATTTTAAGTGTATAAAGATGGCTAGCTACTGTTTAGATACAAGTATAGATGACATTAGGAAATACTATTGCTGCCATGAATAGGCATTTGAGAGAAGTGGTAACTGAGGGTTCAGCTTTGAACTGCATAATGCCTACCCTGTTTTCTTTGTGGACAGTAGTGTCCTGAAAATCTCTCTCAATGAATTTCCACCCTTCCACTCTGTTGTGGCTGGCTGGACCTGCCAACTGAGATTACTACTCATGTTTGTCTCTCCTTCTGGCTGTTGTTCCTCATGCTAGTCATTTCTGTTTGGATTCTTTGGGGCTTTTTTTGTTTTGTTGGTTTGGTTTTTTTTAAGAAACTTTAGTGGTAACACTAGCACATTCAGATAAAAAAAAAAAAAAAAAAAAAAACAAAAAAAAAAAAACAAAAACCTGTGCTCTGCATACACTAAGAGTTTGAATAAAATCCACAAAAGCCAGCAGACTCAACACCGCAAGAAATTTAAATTTCTACATGAAATTTACTGCAAAGTGACAGTTAATATTGTTCATGCATAGGACTTATTACTATACTTCATAGCATTCATACACAGTTGTATTCATAGGCACATGTCTAGCAGGCCACTCGTGGCATTTCTGATGTAAAGGAGATGCTGCATGTATTTCTCCCAGTTAATTTTATGATACTGAGAGGCCACTGATGTGGTTGTTGGTATTATTGGGTCTGGGTGAATCACATAAACTCTTTAGTGTAGTAAGTTTAACCAAATTGACAGTGATTTTACCCTTGACAAGTATTTTGAGATGTATGGATAAAAATGATGATAATATAAAGCAGTTTGTCCCATCTGATATCTCAGAGACTATTCAGATAAAATACTGCTCAGCATGAATAAAAACGTGAGACACAAATAAAGTTGCACCACATTATTACCAGAGCATATTTATTTTTTATTAGTCTTTCACTGAATGTAACAAAGGCTAATAAACCCAATAAGACTAAGATGTGTGCAGAAAACATGATCAGTCATCAAATATACCTAGCATTACTGCAGAAAGAGAATATGTGAAGGGTATTACGGCTATGACTTTTCTGCTTCTAAAGTTTGTGTTAAACGTTTTCTGTCACTGAAAACATTCATTTAGGTCTCCCCTCCAACAGATGCTTCCTTT
The DNA here is from genome assembly GCA_032466535.1 of Forpus xanthops. NCBI lineage: Eukaryota > Metazoa > Chordata > Aves > Psittaciformes > Psittacidae > Forpus > Forpus xanthops. Next base: position 32,455 of record JASSUY010007916.1, on the reverse strand, counting down.
CTTAAAACCTGTATGAACTTCAGGTCTATGCTTGTAATTAAAAAAATTTTCTTGGGATAAATTCAAGCATTAGATCCCTGATTAGTTAAATATTAGCTTTCCCAAAATGCTCTGGTTTGCATTGTTTCCACTAGATCTCCTTGCTATACAATTCTGTTCTTGATGAAGTTAGCTATAAACACCGTACACATGAGTCAGGAACACTTGGTCTTATAGCAAGGGACTGAATTTTATGTAATTTTAAACTTAGCTACATAAATAAAAGAGATCAACATCATAAGATTTGTCCTAAATTGATAATTTAATTAAGAACCTTACTACAGAAAACTGAAAAACAAATACAGAAATATATGCAGTCTTCTTGCTCCATCATTAAATTATGCAACCAGGACAAAAGTTGATTCCTGGATGAGCAATATTATTAGTATCAATATTGCTGTCACATCCAAAGTACCTTAAATGTGTGGGAGAGATGTGATCCCAGATGAAAGTTTTGAGAGGACATGGTAGAAAAAGAAAAAAAAAAAATCTTTTATGACTCTTTAAGAAAAGCAGCATGTTTTCAAAGGCCTTTCCTGAAGATTTAGTTGTTTTCCATTATTGATTATCTGATTAATCCATTAACTCACTTTATGCAGAGAGGGGGAGGGAAAAATTCCTATGCTTTTAATTTACTAATTTAATATGGAATTCATCTCACTAACTTTAGAGCATCTAAAAGTCATTCATTGTAGTCTACAGTCATCACAGTTTCTTTCTAGAGTTAATGGAGAGGAATTGGCATCATTGCAGAGTGATAAATCTGCTCTAACATCAGTGTCTAAAATAGATGAAAGAATCACCCTCTGGAGATGCCTCTTTTTCTGTATCATCTGTAAAGACACCTCCAGTAAGTTGCTAACAATACACATCTAACTTTGAAAGGCTTACAATTAAATCTGATCAATTCCATCTCAACTGATTTTTCTTGTAACAAACCATGATTGCTTGAATGGTATTTCCACTGGTGACTAGGGTAAAGTGATCTTTGTTTCAGCATCACAAATCATTCAGATTTCTCTTATGCCATTCTGACCTACAAAGAATCATGCTTTTTTCTACTGGACATTAACACAGCACTGAGGAAGGATGGAAGAGCTTGATATGAGGTTACTAAATTCTTAGAAGGCTGAAGCACGCACCTGCCAGAAGTTCTTTTTCACTGTTCAACTGCACTTTACTGATTGGTAAGTACTTTCATTTCCTGATTGCTTTTGATTCAGATTGCCACACAGAGGATGATTTTTCCCTTTTTTCTTTCCTGATACTATTGACGGAGGTCCTTTATACAAAAAAGGCCTGGCCTTTTTTGTCTTTTTTTGGCTTCAGTATTGTAAGTTCATCTACTGCATCTCCAGATTGCATATATGATACTACCTATCCTGTGTTAGACAAAATACCCTATGTTCAGGTTTCTTTACAGAGTTCTTCTCTTTGTTACACTGGCAGTTTCTATGCTACTCTTCTATGGCTGCAGCCTTTGGGATGCTGGACTGACTTAAACTCTGCCTCAGAGATTCTTGCTGGCAACACAAGTACTTATTTCCTACTTTACAATACTGTCATGGGTTCAGCAGTAGCAGCCATTTTTCTTCTTGGAAGCTGGTGCAGCACTGTGTTTTTGATTTTCGACCTGGGAACAGTGCTGATAACATCAGTGTTTTCAGTTACTGCTCAAATATTTAGTCTGACCAAGGACTTTCTGAGTTTCATGCTCTGCCAGGGAGGAGGGGAAGCTGGGAGGAAGCAGAGACAGGGCATCTGACCCAAACTGACCAAAGAGGTATTCCATACCACAGCACGTCATGCCCAGGATAGAAAAACTGGGGGCAGGAACCTGAAAGAGTTAGTTCACAGCTTGGTCATCTGGTGGTGAACAGTTGTATCCTCTTCCCTTGTATTTCTGTTGTAATTATTATTATTGGTGGTAGCAGTAGTGATTTGTGTTATACCTTATTTACTGGACTGTTCTTATCTCAGCTCGTAGGAGTTACATTCTTTCAATTCTCCTCCCCATCCCTTTGGGAGCGGGGAAGAGAAAGCATGGGGAGTGAGCGAGCTAACTGTGTGAGTGGCTTAAACCACGACAAATACTTATGAAATTCCTCAAATCCATGCATTATTCTGAGAGTTGAAAGTGCAAGAGTGCCTGTCTTATTAGAAAAATCCTTCAGCAGGTCTCATGCTTGTTCAAGGTGTGGCAAGCATACCTACTGCTTTCTCTTAGCATACTGCTCACCATGACAGAGATTATCTCTGTTTATCTCATTTCATGTGGGATCTTCTTTCTGATCTGATACCATAGGCATATGGTATCATCTTTCCTGCCATGTATATGGTTTGCAGTTCATACTCAACACCTTTGTAAATTATGTCTAAACTTATCAGTTTATGATAAATTATACCAAATTAGCTTGTAGTAAGTGCTAAATAGAGTTTTATGTATTTACACATTTGATGCTGTGGAGTTCATATAGTATTAAAGCTTTTTGTGTTTTGGAAGGCTTTTTTTCTTAATGGAGTCATTAGAGTCTGCAGTCCTTTTAAACTTATTTGATCATCCAGAATTTCTTTTCAGCTGCTTTGTGATCAGCCTGCTTGTAATAACACTGTGGTTTCGTTTTTCTAGAAATAAGTGTCAGTGTCATTGCCCTGGTTCCCCTCCTCCCTGGGGTACAGCTGGCTGGGCTCTGCACTGAATTAGAGGCAGTGTTGCTGGCAGCCTTGAAATAGAGTTAGAAGTTGCTTCTCTTCCCCAAATATCTCTGCTAGGAAGCCTTGGAGGGTCTTCCCTCTCGCTCCTTGGGAGATGCTTTTAATCTGAGGTTCCTGTGCTCAAGTGTTTACTTGAGCTCCCACCCCTGCTATGTCACAGCCACTTTTTTTGCCCATCCATGGCCCTGATCTCCCATCAGCAGACCCATGTCCTGCACTGGTATCATTCTGTCCCCATTGCCACAGAAGTGCCAGATGTACATGGTTGGGGCTACCCTAGTGGACCCATCTGCCCTGCTCCTGGCTGCCAGGCCTTGCCCCTGACAGATGTCATGGAGACTTTCTCTCCCTCAGGGAGCCTCCACTCGCTGCACTGCTACGGCAGTCAGCTCCATAAATTGAGAACAACCATGTCCTGGCCTATTCCACCCGTTTGTGATAATCAAGATAATCTGTTTTGCACCATTACATGCATCAAAACAGTGCAAACATCCTGCAATAGGCTTTGGAGAGAGTCCTAAATACCCGAGCCTTCCAAAAGTTTAAAATCTGAAGATAGGGCAAAAATGGCAGAAAATGTGGAAAAATTATTTGCTGTTAGTCAGAGGCATCACAAAAGAGAGGACTGTTCGAAAAAATAAATAAAAATCCCTCAGCCTAAATGTCTTTTCATTTTTTTACTAATTTCAGGATTTTATAGTTCAACTCGCTTTGCTTCAATGATTCACTTTATTCTGAATGGTCCAGTGAGCTGGGACAATAATAGACGGCACAATAAATGTTCCTCTTTGTTGTACCAGTTTCTTGTGTGGGGGTGATTTTGATGGAATGTACTGCTTATGAAAGGAATCAATAGGCAGTAATAGCCTTAGCTGGGCCAGGTACATGGAAGAAAGAAACTGTACAGGCTTTCCTAAATAGGTCTGCCAATACATCTCTATTACTTGTAGCAACTTGACTCTTCCAGTCCAGAACATGCTGGAAAGAGTGTTAAGGATCAATTTCTGATTGTTAAACTGCCAAATACTGTCTACACCTTAGAAACCTGAATAAACCTGACCCTTAGGTTCTTTTAAGAACCTGCTCGACTAGGTGATAGAGCTGCACTTTTTATATATTATGAAACTACTTATTAAAGCTACACTAGTCTACAAGGTTTATTTTCTGGTTTTGGATTTTTTTTTTCTGATTATTCTGAATATTTCCAATTAATACATGTTTGTGTTTGTCTGTATGCAATGTATAAATATGTATACACAGCTTTGATATATATACACAACTTTTTGTGGGAGGAAAAAGTTGACAGAAACAGTGCAAAATGAGACTGACACTTAGTAGATATATACCATTGTAATCATACCTGACCATTGAATTTATATGTTTTTGAATGTGAAAAATATTTTTTGAACAAATGTTACATCACAAACACTAGTAGAAATGTTACATCACAATCCATAGTGACTTTCTAATGAAATATGGACATCTCTTTCTATTCTGATTGGTGAGAACATGATAATTTTTGTCAGCACTTAGTTTTGCAGCAACCAAACTTTTTAAAGTGAGGAGAGCTTTGAAATAGGAATGAATGAAAATCCTTAAATAAAAGAAATGCGCTACATTTTATTTTGTTATTTTTCTCTTTTGTACTAGGTTGCATTGTGAGAAGGAGGCACTTTGACTTAAAGAGATTTCAATCAGACTATCTTTGTGTTAAGTCCAATGGCTTAACCTACATCCTTGCATTGTGTAAGAGGAAAAGAAAACCAATTATTAACAGGCTAGTCTAATGCTCAAAGAAAACCAAGGAGAATGAGGTGTATATAGATACAATAAGGCTTGCCCTTTTCATTCCAGCCACTTGTATTTTGGAGTAATTTTTAGTATACTGTCAATCGGAAAAGTATCTGTCTGTTAAGCTTTGTTAAGAACCACTAATGAACTGCATACATTGTGCCAATTTCTATGTATGCCTGTTTGATATAAATAATTCCAAAATTGTTTGCTGCTAAACCACAAAGAACTATGCAATGAACCTTATTTGTATTGAGAACAAAGCTAAATCCAAACTTTATCAAATTATGTAACCTAAAAGTTTACTAACTGAAGGAAATAAATGGAAAAAAAGTGTGTCTGTAAATCAAAACCACAGACAGAATTAACTATGCTATGCTATCGTTTCCCTCTGACTACTTCAAATATAGCATCAGCTTTAATATGCTGTAAATTATACTATAATAAAGTTTCTGGTGTTTGGCTTGGGTTGTGGAGGGGTTTTTAACTTCCTGGGTTTTTTAAAGCTAAAAAATACATAAAAATTTTTTTAGGCAAATCACAGGCCCTTTATTTCATGTGGAGAGTTAATGTAAAATGAGGCACTTATCTGAAAGAAAGCTTATATGCCAAATCACAGAATCATAGAATGGTTAGGGTTGGAAAGGGCCTTAAAAATCATCTAATTTCACCCCCCCCACCATGGGCAGAGACACCTCCAACTAGACCAGGCTGCCCAAAGCCCCATCCAACCTGGCCTTCAACATTTCCAAGGAAGGGATGTCTGCAACTTCTCTGGGCAACCTGGGCCAGCATCTCACTACACTCACAGTAAATCACCAAAGAATTTTTTCTTGGTATCTCATCTAGATTTTCTCTCTTTCCATTTAAATTATTCCCCCTCATCCTGTCATTACATGCCCTGATAAAAAGTCCTTTCCATCTTTCTTATTCTGTTCCTATTCTGTTCTCTGATTCTGTGAAGCCAAAGTCAGAGTGACACTAAATGGTATAATCTGAAGAAGGGGAAATAAGATAAAGTATTATGGTTTGTCAATGTACTGCCAACATCCAACACCAGAGTAGATTTGAGATGTAAACTCCATTAAGTAGTCAACCGTAAGACAGAATAACTGCATTTTCTTGACTGCAATGTTGAAAATTTGGGGTTAAGACTATGCATTGTTGGTGTACATATGAGATGAACATGCTGGTGCAAAATATTGAGGAAAAATCTTCCTGAAATAAAGAAACCCACAATTTCAAAACAACTCTATGTGGGGCACCTGACTGAGAGTAGCCAAGAATCAGTAATAGTCTAAATAGATCAGTTACAGAGAAGATGCATTCATCTCTAAATTTCAGTTCTCATCAAAGTTAGGACTTAAGCCTTCATTTGTGATCCAGCTTTGCGACCTGCGGGCCTCTCCATTTGGATGTGCAGAAAAGATGAACTATTACTGCTACAGATGTACCTGAATCATCAAAAGGCTTTCCTACTGATCAGAACTCCTTGCCTTTTTTTCTGCGTACTTATTTAAACATATCTGTTTCTTTTTAATGTGTCTTTTAATTTTAATTTAGAGGTATGACAGGATGTGTTTCAAAAAAGTAAAAGTAATACTCAATCCTCAGAACACTCAAGTATTTACTCAGATGCCTAGCAGTAACCATTTTAATGCAAAGTCAGTGCCTGGTCTGTTTGTGTGGCAGCTGGATTTTTCACAATTTACCTTTACAGTAGTCACCTTAGATAAAATGTACTCACATAATGCTAACAAAAAAAAAAAAACAAAACCAAAAACCAAAAAAACTGAAAAGGAGATCTTGGTCCTACATTCCATCACACCTCCTTCTAGAGGCTGATCCTGTGATCGTGAATTTTTCCACATCTGTGAGTTTATGTTGCTTAGCACTGTCTTCTCAGAACTATCTTGTTTCCTTACAAGAGCAAAAAAAAAAAAACCCAAAAAAAAAAGTAGAAAACTAGTAGATAAGTTGCCTGCCATTTTGATGGGACATGAAAAGGAAACATATTTTGGGCTAAAATATGTAAGATCACTACTGCAGTTTTCCTCATATATAATTTTTTTGCAAGATATCAGCTTTCAAAACCTATGGAATTAATGTTCTGCAAATGAAATGGTAGCCAAAAATTATATGTTATGTATGTTGCAAATTGATTTGTATGAAAAGTAAAGCATGTGGAGAGGATTGCTGAACTGGTGACCCTTTTCTGCTTCATGAATATTTGCAACTGATTTATTTTGGGTAGTTCGCTTAGTATTGTGATCTTCTTCAAATGCATTTATAATAGTGTATTTACAAAACTCACATTTTCCATTGATTTTACTGGTGTGCCACAATACTACTAATGTAAAATGTTCTATTTTCAATCACTTGCAGGATTCACATTCATAGGAATTATTAAAATGTTCTATTAGACACCTGTCTGCTACTGGAATAAAATAGTGCTCATGCATATAAATGCAATGCCCAAGGGGGGATGTTTCTGTAGAAACCCAGATCATACTGCTTCTTTCATAAAATCACAAACTGTCATTGCTGCCACCAGCACTTTCATTTTGAATCTTTCAGAAATCAAGCTAGTTCTCCCTGTCTCATTTTGAATTTCCATCTTTAAATTGGAGTGGTTTTTTTTTTGTTTGTTTTGTTTGTCTAGGGAACAAATAAAGTATTTCTGTATTCAACAGTATTGAAGGTCAATTCCCAGTTCAGTTTACAGTTGATAGACCCAGTGTGTGAATCATATTATCAATGCTTTGTTGCCTCTGTAGTAGCAGCTTCAGAATCATACCAAATCACTGACGCAAACCTGATCCTTCTGAAGCAAACTGTATGGTATATAAGACACTATGGTGCACAAATTAGGAATCATTATGCATATCTGCTGCCCTTTAAGGAGAGTGTATACTTCAAGGTCACTAGTCTGTGGCTGAAACTTATTTGTGGTGGCCTTTACTACTAGAAATGAGGCACTTCTGAACTCTTAGCTTTGATTGTCTCTACTTAACCCCAGGGCAAGTCCAGTGCTACAGCAGCACCCTCCCTTCACTTCACTGCATATCTTGATTTCTGAAGTAAGAAAACAGTGAGCATGAGACTGAAGGCATTCTTTTGCACTCAGCTCTGTTCCTCAATCTGGATGAATAAATACTTGTGTTACAAGGGCACATTGTACAGCCAATCTGTTTACCTCTTTAATACTAAGATAAGTCTGAGAGAACAATTCTGATGACTGCTTGTAACTGAGAAAAGTTATTTACATAGTATATCAGTCAAGACTAGACACTTCTCATTGAAAAAAAATGGTTTTACTTTTCCTTTTAAAAAAATGACAATGAACTATCAATCCTTGTGGATCTGATGTATCATTGTCTTTCAATCTTAAGTAAAGCACATACAGGGGAAAAAAACAGCTCTCCAGAGAACTGAGAAAAAAAGGAAGAGAGAAAGTCAAGTAAGTTGTTGGTTTTATGCTTATTTAAAAATAAAGTCTTTAAATAAATAGGTCTAGAGCTACAGGATCAAAATTAGGATGTGAATAATATTCTGTTGAGGTTTCCAAAAAGAAAAATCAGCATTTTGATCTTGAAGTGCCAGGGTCCAAAGGAAGTTAATGCCCCTCATACTCTTTTTCAGGAGCTAAACTGACAGTAGCAGCTTGCCTCTGTAGCCAGGCCTATATGTGAGATTTTGCTAACTAAATTTGATACATCAATGGAAGTGCCACAGTAGTTTTTTGAGGATCAGTTTCCTGATCTCCTGATAAAGCTGTCATTTATTTCTCAAGATCTTGCAATTACGATGAACATTGTAGTACAGATGCAGTTCAATGATAAAACTGGCAACTTTGCTGTAAAAGTGGAAGATTATTTTGGAAGCCAAAAATACTGAATGTATACTAGTAGATCTCTCTGTGAACTCTGAAACAATCAATGTATGTCTATATTTTTTGCCCTAGAATATCTTTCCAAATATATTGGGGCAGGGGATGGGGGGGAATAAATCCAGTTATCATGGATAAATGGAACACTTATTTCTGAAATGCATACTAATTTATGCAGTATGCTAGCAATCTAAGGAAGAATTTTTTGGGAGTATAATAGGAATGTAATATGTTGGTGTTGTCACAGAGGACTTAAATACATTGATGTTTGACTGTCAAAGTTTATTCTGTGACCAATACTACTGCTTCTACTTTTCAAGAGAACAAATTTCCAGGATATTATTGAATAGACTCAGTTTACTTTTTTGCTTCTCTTTTACTTTAGAAGAAGATCAAATTTTTAAAGATAATAGCTTGTCAGTAGAGGTTGCTTATATGAAAAATTATTTTACAGACTGTTAAATAATTAGCACTGTATGTTAATTCTCTTGCAAGCTACATTTTGCAATCAATAGGCATTTTAGTGTTTTGTATAGCTCATATTTTATCCACGGTATTTATGACACTGTATGAGAAATAAGTAACTTTTTCTTTGTTTCTCTTGTATTACATGGAAATACAATAGCAAACCAGGAATATAAGTGGCAAACTGTCACAAGTTACGCAGTAGTAAGGCAGTCATGTTGCATATTACTTAAAGCTCCCAATTTTTGCAGTACCTGATCATCCAAAAATTATGCATACGCAGAACTCTACAATGGACATGTAGAAGAAAACAGGTGGCACTGACCTACCTGAAGCAGGAAGCTACTGTTTGTCAAATGGGGAAAGGGGGAAAATTGTCTGGAAAAAATGGAAAACCTCCTGACAAAGGAAGAGTCTGTAACTGCCAGTGACAGCAAGAACAGGAAAACAACCTGGAAACTTAAAAATTGGTCTGAGACAACAGAAAATATCATACCTTATTGGCTGTTCCAAGTGAAAAATAGAAACTAACAACATGTATTTGCCTGCTTGAAGTCATGGTGTTCAATTCCCTTATGTCTCTGTGATATAAAAATGGATTAATTTTCACCAAAAATGGATCTTCTGTTGCTGAGAACTTCCCATGCTGCACAGACTGTAATAGCGTAATTTAGAAGCTAAACTCCGTTGTGTTGGTGTGTATTATGGAGTTCTGTGAACCCAGGTTCTGGTCTCTCTGCATCCTCAGGCTGGGGAACCCCAGGCACGTCCTGAGAGCTATGAAGCCAAAGACAAATGTTTTTGCACTCCTGGCTAAGGTAAATTAAAGTCCATACATGTCTAAGGAGAGAGAAAGATGATAGAGATGATTCAGTAAGTTCTGAGACAAAACCTCTGATGATTCAGACATGAAAATTTTCTTTTGTGCCACCTAGAAGATTTAGCAGAGCTACCAGCAGTGTCTGCCCTTGTCCATAAGGATGTCAGTAGCCCATTTGTTAAAAAAACTCATGATGTTAAAATATTTCTTCAAGATCAGGCTGCACAGGCTCTTGGGCAACCTGGTCTAGTGTGAGGCATCCCTGTCTGAGGGAGAAAAGTTGGAACTGGATGATATTAAGGTCCTTTCCAACCTCCTTTCCAGCCCTAACCATTCTATGATTCTATGATTCATATTAAGTTTTCAGGGTTTAGACTAACAAACAGCATAATCTACTTCTGTTTTTATCTACTCAGAGAATTACACTATTTCAGCATTTGATTTTCACCTTTGGCCTTATCCAGGTCTATAGTATTCTAAAGAAACCTACCTCTCCACTCAGAGTGGGTTCATACCGCATAATACAAATCAGAGCAGGCGTATCTAACCTAGTGCTAGAGATATGATGTACTGAAAATAATTTTAGGCAACAAGGAAAAAATACTAGTATTAAAGAATATTCACTATTTTTGAGTTTTCAGAAACCTTAGTTAATTTCAGAGTTTACTGAAAAATATATTTATTATGAAAGTAGTAAGAGTCAAACTTTACGTGGTTTCAATGTAGATATGCATGGGATAGGCAACCAAAACCTTGTTACCAGGCAAATGGAAGGAAATAAGCAAACTTAGGGCAACTACTGGTAAAACTTAATTCAGACAACTACTTAAGTATTAAAAGGCCCTTGCTGTAAAAGTTCCTATTTTAATCTGCAGACCAGGAAACTTAAGATGGCTAGTTTAGAATTGGACATTTGCACCCTAGTATTTATTTCCATTGCAGCTGTGGTTTTAGATTATTTCCTTATCCATACATACAAAAATGTATATACTGATAAAACAAGCATAATACTTTTTTATTTCCAGCTTAGCAAAGAAAGTCAGAATACTCTATTAAAGAAACTGGTGCTATATTTAACCTAAAGAAAGAATAGACAAATAATTAAAATTAATGAGTATTAAGCCTTTCTGATTATTCTTAATCCATCCTTATAGGTGAAATGGATTTGTTGAAACTATTAATTAATATTCAGAAATTTGATCAAATTTACTTCTGAACTGTGGTTCCAGAAGGAAAAATTATGAAGCTGGGCTATTTATCAGATTAAGGATTTTATTGTTTCAGCAAGAAAATGTTCATGATATAAACAGATTTAAGGATACATTTAGAGTAGAGCTGAGTGTTCCAAATTGTTCCTGATTTTCACATGATTTAAAAATTAAAACCTTCATTGACATCCAGCAATGTGTTTAAGCCAGCAGTAAGTACTTAAAAACTTCAGCACAAAAATGTGGTTAAGTGTTAATAATTAAAAGTTCAGTCTAAAGTGTGATTTCATTGAGAGTTGCTATAGTTTAAATTACTTTAATAATTTTAATTCTACACATTGCCAATATTTCTAAAATTCACTTGAATTGCTCTCCACATATTTCTTATCAATCTTATTATGAAGTCATGGGAATAGATTAATTTCTACAAATTTAAATGCTTTCCACCTCACTTTAATATTGAAAAGCATTTGGTTATCTAAGCCTAGATCTGTACCTGTAAATTAAAAGAGTTCATGAGCTCTAGCTGTAAGACTAAATGGCATAAAAAGACTCAGACAAGAGCAGTTTAGGATAAATATTTCCTCCCATAGAAAGAAGTAGCCATATTATGCCTCAAAACAGTGTACAGCACCTGTATCAGTCACTCTCAGTGAAAAGTTTAGGTGGAATAGAGAAAAAAACTGTAGGGGAAAAATAAACAAATAAGTCAATAAAGTGTTGAAACATATAAGGTTGTTTCTATCAATTATAAAATTATCATTTATGAAAAGGCTTGACTACTTTAGTGCCCGGTCAGCTATGTATGAACACGAGACCCTTGATGCTGTGGAGGCTGCACTGTAGCCATGATTAAAGACTGAATTTACATGCCTACAGTATTTGAATGATATATGTAGACTGACATTTACACCATTTATGTCAGGCTTATGATATACAAGTTCTGAAAAAACCTACCCAGAAAGGCCATATTATGACACCATATATGCAGTCTCAGTATATAAATCCCGTACTGAGCCCTATGATTGGCTGGATCCCCACCCACCTTGAAATTCAAACAAATCATTTTAGTAATCATCAATCTCTTCTGCCTATGCTTTCATTTTGGATGGCAAAATCTTTTGAACAAGGACTGTGTTTGTTCTGCAATTTAAAAGGTCAGGTTTAGGAAATGTACAGACTTTAAATGACTAAACAGAATTTTAGATCAAATCTAATGTCAAGCACATTGCCTATGCTTTACAATAATCATTAAAAAGATAAAAAAAGCAGTTATATCTTTGTGAATGCTCAAGCAAATGACCATACATTCATCCTTCTACTATGAGACTCACTACATGAAGTAAAAATTAATTCATATTTATCAGATTAACGTGAAAATTTTTGAACATTTTAATCCTATTTAAGAAAAACTTTCCCATAATTAATATTAATACTTGTTATTTTTGCTGTAATCTTTAAAATGTTAAACTTAGGTTCTGTGGTCAACCCATCTAATTATTTCTTCTTATTGATAACAATGCACTTAATTCTACTTTATAGCTCAGTAACAATCTCTAATATGCAAATCTACATAATGCATTAAAACAAAATGCATGCATATTCTTTTTTTTAGGTTGATTTTTATTAAAAAAAAATACTTCTGTCAGGAGGAAAGGTGTTTTATTTAACCTTTTATCTCTCCTGAGTGTGCTTCTCAAAAGAGAAGAATAGGTTATTTATTACTTGAAAAGTGAAGGTGGCATTGGAAGACT
>JASSUY010007916.1:8554-19674 GCA_032466535.1 Forpus xanthops | reverse complement strand
GACTTGACTATTACTCTTTTCTTCAGCTTCTACATGGCAATAAAAATTACTTCTAATGTCTCTGATGTTTCTCTGTGTAGTTTCAATATCTTTAGTACTTTAGGGAATATCTTCCTAGCTTTATGCAAACTATTTCTTTATATGCAGAGAAAGGTAATCTGATTTGCCTTTGGTAATCTTTCCCTTTATGTTTCTAGGCATAAATTATTTTGATAGAGTTAACTACCCATCATTTAAAGAAAATATTTTGCTGTGACACTTGTTTCACTGTGTATTACTGCACAAATTATTTAGCCTATTCAATTAAGTTATCACAGCATAACATACAAAGTAAATCTATTCAAAATAAAAATCTTTTAAACCCCACTTTAAACAAAGATTTCAGATTCTAACACCATAATGTAAGCAATTGAGCATCGTTAAATGGGTGACTGAATAGCTACATATTTAAAAGAAACTTAAATTCAGACTGTGATATTCATAACTAGAGATTTGGTAGGAGATCATTTTGCAAATTAGGCTAATGGAGCAGCAAAAGTGAATGTCTTGTCTTCAAAGAAGTCTAAATCAGGATTATTAATGGGAGAAAGAAAAACAAAATCACTAACTTGTAGTGAAAGGAAAAAGTTTTCTGTCTTTACCTCTAAGGATGAGCTATGCCTAATAGATATACAGAGGTAGTTATTAAAATCAGAGTGAAAAATATCAATTCTGAAGTTCTTAACTTCATAGCACCCCATAATTTCACCAATCTAATAAATAAATAATCTTTTAAAATTGTAGTAAATAGCTGTATAAATTAACACACTTTTTTCTGTCAAGTAAACAATGATAGGATATAATGTGTTTTTGCAAGAGGGAAAGATTGTATGGATAATAAAAATTCTGCACTGAAAGATTATTTAATGCATGAAGAATTTACTTCCCTTCTTCCCCTTGCTCATGTAGAATACTGGAAAATAAACTATGCAAGTAATTTTATCCTCCTGAAAAGCAGGGCATGCCAAGTCACTAAAACTTATGAATGAATGCTTCAGATGTCATGATAGATTTTTTTCAAAATAATAACAAGTATTAATTCATGTTCCAAAACTGTCTAAAAAATGCGCTAATGGGAGCTGCCACAACCTGCAACCAAAATTTACTGTGAATAAAGAGTCAACACACACAGTCACAACAGTATCAGAAGCAGAGAGAAAAAAAATCCTGTGTTCACAAAAGACAGGGTAGCTAACCCATTAATACCTTCTACTGCAGACAACATACTAAAAAAATTCCTCTTCATAAGAGGAATTAGGGTGAAATCTGTCTTCCTTGGTCTTAAGGTTTGATGACAGGAGGAAGACTTCAGGAAAACATAATTCATTTCACTGCCTGTAAAAGAAATTCTTTCCTGATGTGGAACTCATCTCTAGCACGAAAGTGGCTCCTTCCAAAGTTCAAAAATAAACTGATATTATTATTAATAGCAGTAAGTATTCTTCAAACTGGCCCATGAATTACTACAGTGTACTTCCAAATTGCTTTGAAATGATATTGCTTACCCTTTACTTCAGTCTTACCAAAGTCTATGCTCCAACTAGAATATATATTCCTATTCCTGACATGAAGAGTTGACTAACTCATGCAGAAAAACTGCAACCATGCTTGGTTTTTTGGGGATTTATTTTGTATTTTTTTTTCTAACAGTCTCTATGTAAGTAACTTGGAAAGAATTTATTTTTTAAAAGCATTTTCCTTTTCTGTCACATCTGAAGAAAAAAACATATCAAGAAAGGTCATCTTGCGTTCAGTGGTTCATACATTATAAATTATAAAGTGGCAGGAAGTATGATGTTTGAATTCACCATCTCTTGCTTTAGCCCTTCAAATCTGCAAGACACTGCTTGGCACTAATTACAGTTTGGGCAATATCTTAGCTAGCCATTGAAAATTTTTTATGTCTTACTACTTTTTAATTGTTTTCCATTAGAAAAATAAGATCTGTTCTGCTGACATAGGAAGTATTTTACCTTTGACCTTAACTTTTCAAATCTTGTTTCAAATCCCCAAACTACAGCTTCATATCTACCTATAACATAGCAGATCGAGCCATTTGTTTTACTTACCAACTTGAGACTGGAAATCTGAAAAGTATTTTTTTCTGGTGTTTAGTACTCAAAGATACTTGTTTGTGAAACTTGTAAGAGCTCCAGCAAACAATGTGCAATCCTGTGATTTATGCCATTCTCTTTTAGTACAAGATTGATGTACAAAACTCCTTCAAAACTAAAAGCTATTGGGAGCCTTCCAAAAGCAACAGGTTTCATGGTGTTCCTATGAAAATCCTCCAAAGGCTCAAGAAGCCTTCTTTCATTATTATCTGGTCCTCAAGTATTCCCCATCACATTCTTGTTACTGTGCAGTAGCACTTGTTAAGTGTCTTCTGGACCTGCTTCCCCTGTCAGTCCACATTATGAGCTACTGTGCAATTTGGGTTACTCATCAGCTATCTACTAGATGCTTCTCACTTCTTTGTTAGCCCTTGTTAAAAACTGTAAGTTTCGTCAGCCCCTTATGCTGCTGGCATATTCCCCTTTCTTTTTTGCTATCCTTGTCACATCTGCCTAAATTAATCATCACTATGACAGTGTGAAAGGCCTCACTTTGAAAGGCTCATCTAGTAGACATACTGTAACTTTTCCCATTAATCTCTCCTGATCAACTACTGCTTGCCTCCAGCATCCTATCTTACCCTTTTCCTTCTTTTTAGCCTTTTCCTCCATCCTAACTAGCTTACTTAGAACTTAATACACTAAAATCTTGAAATACTTGTGTTCTAAAATTGCCACGTAAAATGAAGATACGCATGGAACTGGATCTGGAATATTAACTTTAGATATAGTCGTACCATCAGTTAACCTTGTATGGGTGCAGACTAGCAGGAAAAGGGGTGGCTTTTCCCCCTCTCTTCCCTCATTGGATGCTCCCTCTGCTTTCCCAGCAATTGTGAGATTGAATGGAAATCAACCAGGGAATCTATCCCAAGATATATAATGCAAAACCCATAGGATTTGTTTCACCTATCTTTAACAACCCAAGTGTTAAGTTTCTTTTCTAATACAACCTTTTTCTCTAATCATCAGAAAGAAAAAGTGTGTGTGTGCAAGGTGTTTCAGCAGATCTTTTATTCTTAGGAGTGAATCCATTTTTTTCTTCTTATACAATCTAATTTTTCTTCCTGGTTATAAAGAAGGCTAAGCAGATTAGTCAAAAAATCTAACTTTCAGATTGTTAAAACTGATAGACAGCTGTATCCCAACTCAACATCTTCAATTTTGAATCTCTAGAAGTTGTCTGACTGTTCAACATTTGTCTTATCACCTCTATTTTGAAGATGTTTTGTAGATACTTACTATGATTTTTGTGTTACTAATCGAGCAAGGAAATCGATTTTTTTTAAAAGAAAATCTTATCACACAATTTTCAAGGTATTTATGTCTCAAAAAATCAAGATTTTCTTTAGAGTCCAAACAGCAGAATAATCTCTTTGCTGTTCATAAACTTCAAGGTATCATATGAAATGGACTCCATTACCTTGAACTCCTTTAGTATCATCAGGTGCAAAATGATTGTCTGGCAATATCATTCACACTGTCAGTAAGTGAAGTCAAGAATATAATATAGTGACAACACAGGATATAGTGACATGACCATGTCAGATCTTGTCTTCTCTGAAACTGTTTAATTACTTTCAAATCACAGTGGTACATTAGAAAGTTATAACAGGGCTTATTTTATGCTATCTTATACACTGTCTTTCGACAAACTGCGTTATTGTCTTTTGACAAAGTACACTAGCTGAATGTTGCTCTTCCCAGCAAATAATTTAACCAAATACTTTGTCTCTAGATTTTGTCACATATAAAATGAACAGCAGATGGACAAAGACCTTATGTTTTTATTATAAATGGTAATAAAATCTAATTAATTCCTTGCATTTAAAATTATATGTAGAAGTATTAGAAACTGTAAAAAGGAGTAGTACACATTAGTATATTTAAGTTAAAACTTTTGTAACAAGGTGCATGCTTCTTTCTAGTGAAATCACAGGTAAGCATTACATAAACCATATGTGAACCTGTGCCATATCCTGCCCAGCAGGGGAGGGGGCAAGCTATATTTTGCAACACTCTGCACAGTTCTTAGGTGGAACCAGAGGCTCTCCAGAGATTGAAAAATGGTAACAAATAACTTTACCGTAAACTTTCCTAAACTTTGTCAGGAAGAACAAGAGTCTTGGCAAGTTCTTGTTCTTGTAAAAGTTTCAAAGTAGAAGGAGAAAAGGAGAAAGGAAAGAAGGAAATAAAGAAAGAAAACAAAGATAAGCTCACTACCCCTTGGACCCAGCGACAAACCTTCTCCGACAGCAATCGGAAATTCAGTCGTAGCCATTTCGGTTACTGTAGCCCTTGTGGTCCTTGTAGTTTGTGAGCCCACAGAATCCCAGGGTGTAAGTGCACACACCACAAAGCTTCAGGCCAGTCCATTGTTTTTCAGTAGGGTGAGGGTCTCTCAGACTCTTCTCACAGGTGGAGACTCATTCTCTAGGGTATCTGGTGAGCCCCAGGCCCAGTTCACGTTTTGCCTGACAGGTGGCAGTCAGTTTGCTGTCAAGGACCTTGATCTTCGTGGTGTCAGGGCAGACATCACAGGAAAACCATTTCTACCTTTCTGGAGCAGATTCTTGCTCTGGATCTGGGTCCTGTTGGATCCATGGTAGTGACTCCCTCTCTCTCTGCACCTCAAATTCTTGCTTCATTTTCTGCCTTTTTTCCAATCTGCCTTATCGCACTTCAATTTATTACAATAATCTCCCTTTTTTTTACAGTAACTGTCTTTTTGTAATTTGTATTAAGAAAACTGTCCGATTACGGTACTTGACCTTGTTTGTGTCTTAATTTCGCTCTTGGGATCATGAATTGAAGCAGAGTCTGGCAGGGGGATTTTTCTCCAGTCAGACCCTGGCAACATGTTTTGGGCTTTTCATTCAAATAAATTTTTATTTAACAGGGTTTTTTTTTCATTTTCAAGGCTTTCTGAAGTAGCTGCCAAATTGCTTGTATATGAATTGTCTAACTGTTCAACTACCATGATATATATTGGTACAGTTCCCCATTATCTAAATATCTTTAGATTAGGAATTCCAAAGCTTCTATACTCCGACAGCCAACTGGCTCCCCTGTTTCCTTGCTCTTTGCTCAGTCAGCTTCTGAACGCTAATTAAAAAGGCAGTGTTAAAGCTCTCTGACTTGTACTCTGGGAAAAAGTAAATAATAAAATACCCAGTTTCCAAGTTCCAGGCTCTCAGCTCTCTTTTACAATGTCTGTGATTTATACATCCTCTGGGAATAGCTCAGCTCCCTAGACAAGATTCAGTAAACTAGATTTCCAGGTATTCTGAGACCCACAGGTACTTCTATGGTGAGTGCTGAGGAAAAATAGATTCCATTAATTCAGCAATTAGAGGTAAGCAGCCATAAAATTCTCAAAAGTCACACCAACTCCTGTCACTGATTACTGGTGCTCCTCAAAGAGGTGGCTGTGCTGTAGAGTGGGTGGCAGGTCAGGAATTCCAATGAGGTTCTGTTATATAAGAAACACCCTCAATATTTTTACATGAAATGCTGTAAGGTTTCAAATCGAGAGGGATTTTCAGATTCCAGTCTTTGCTTTATAAGGGATAAAAAAAATTGAACAAAACCCCACTTGATTTATGTTAAATGAAGTTGAGTTTCCTAAGGATGGCAGATCATGGCTCAAAAAGTCCTATGAGCTTATGAGCACAGACTGATAAGTGTGTTTAGTCACTGGTTTTGTCTCTTGAGCTATGAACAAGGCTGGTGCCAAGGGCCGTGTTTTCTCTCTTCTTTGCCCTTTAAATCCTTGAGAGACTTTGTCTGTGTTCTTAAAAAATTAAGAACTGTTTTTAACATGTAGGTCAGACAGGGTTATTTCCACTATTTTTCTACTTCTTTCCAAATGAACATTTTACAACCCTCTATAAGTGTGTCTGAAAAGATAGTTGAGTTCTCCATAGGAGACATAGAATTTAAACGGAATGTGAAAAAGAAAAAAAAGTTAAAATTAAGTATATATATATTCAAACTACTTCCAAAGACTCTGTTGCTTCTTGTAAAGAAAAATAAATTAAAAAACTTAATGAAGGTTTATGACAGGCTAAATAATATCCCAAATGGCTTAAGTAAGCTGGATGTTAGGTGGCAGAAATTACAACATATGAGATAGCAGTAAATATCTGTTTCAACCAAATTCACTGAGTGACTTGGAAAACAGTTCAAAAAAGCCAATCAGACAGCAGGAAGTAGATTCTTTTGTCAAAACATATATATGAGGCTAGTGCCAGGAAGAGTGCATCGCCTGTCTTCCATTTACCTCTCCAGAAGGGCCTGAATATCTCATAGGTTGTGTGTCATCTCTGTCAATTCTATCAAAACATCTGAGATACTTGTGGGTGCTCCAGATGACTGTACATGCTTGCTGTGAGTTGGGCCCTCAGTGCCTACTTTACAGTGAGCTGATTTTCTTTCCAGGTTACATTGGTAACCAGCCAGAATTAACTGAGTAAATGTACATTTTTAGTAGTATTTTTAGTTGTTTTGTGGTATCTACTAGTCTTCAGCTGCCTCGTGAAAAATATTAAGTCCTGTCTTGTAATTGCCAGGTTCATAGAAGTGTCTTGATTACTCTCCATGATCTCCAAGAGCATGAGCATCTACATTTAGACCAACTTTATTCTAAGTCTGTCATTTGACTTAAATAGGACACTAGACCTTTATTTAAAATGTTCACACCTAAATTTCTATGTTAATTATCTTCATTTCCAAGTTAATCTATCTACTGTATTTTTCTTCTTTATAAGTACAGTTTCACTTGTTAGCAGATATTTTACAACTTACTAGCTATTTTCGACTGATTTCAGTTAGAATTTAAAACAAAACATTATCGTGGACATTGTCACACTAGACATTCAATGCCTGCAGAGGAAATGAGCTCCAAAATTCAACACTAGTACTCTTCCACTTTAATGACCAAAATAAAAATTTTTAACAAGATACATAATACTATATAGACTTGCAACACATTTACTATTAAATGAAAAAATGTTTTTTACACTTTCAAATATGACTGCCTTCCATAGATTCAACAGAGCAATATGTCATAGGTTCAGCAGCAGCAGTCATTTTTCTCCTTTAACGAGTAGCTGGTGCAGCATTGTGTTTTTTGATTTTTGGCTTGGGAACAGTGCTGATAGCACCAGTGTTTATAATTATGGCTTAGAATGTTTAGGCTGGCCAAGGACTTTCTGAGCTTCATGCTCTGCCAGGGAGGAGGGGAAAGTCAGGAGGAAACCAGGAGGAAGCAGAGACAGGGCACCTGACCCAAACTGGCCAATGAGGTATTCCATACCAGAGCACGTCATGCCCAGGATGGAGAAAAGGAGAGCAGAGACACGGAAGGTGGGGGGGCACAGCTTGGTCAGATTTGATATGAGGTCATGGAGGTGCACTGCTTGGTCGGGCTGGATGGAAAGTAGTTGGTGAGCTGCTGTATTCTTTCCTTGTATTTGCCTTGTCATTATTATTACTAGTGGTAGCAGTAGTGATTTGTGTTATACCTTAGTTACTAAACTGTTCTTACCTCAACCTGTGGGAGTTGTATTCTTTTGATTCTCCTCCTCATTCTCCCGGAACTGGGGAAGAAAGAGGGGGGAGTGAGTGAGAGAGCAACTGCGTGAGTTTGAAGGCCTTAAACCACTACACAATACTATTTAAAATTATACTGATGCAAGTAAAATAAAATCTAAAAGAAAGAATAAGATTCAAACACACAGAGTATAAAATAATTTGAGAGAGTAAATATTGAAACCTCTGACCCGTCCCTCAAGTGTAGGATAAGACAAATGATGGGATATGTCTTTAGAAAAATCTCAGCAGCTGCAATATTTTGCTATCGCTTATTTCATAGAATTAGACCACGAATCAAAAACTGGAATGTCAGCATTGTTTAGTCAAATAATTTCATCTGAAATCTTCCCTGGCTTTGATAATTTATACAAAAGCACAGAGAACAAGGCAAGGAGTTTATTCTATTTTTTTCCCCTATCGTTGACAACTGTGGTCACACTTTTGTGCCATCCACCTCAGTCTTTTTTTTAATTGAAATTTTGTATTTCCTGTTTTCTAATAGGAAACTAATGATTCATCACAGAGTATATGTCACTCCCAGTTTTTAATAATGTCATGAATATTCTATTCCTTGCAGTATGGTGGGGGGTTGTTTTTTCTATATATTGCTAATTCAATTTAAGTTTTAAGAATCAATTCAGGAAAGCATCTTGCTTTTTGAATGAAATAATAAGTACCGAATGCAGTGGGACTAATGATTTTCTCATTCATCTTTGTTAAGTATTTCAAAAAATTATGAACAAAAGTAGCTATTAATTTTTGTTATTAATGCCATTACACAATCATACGAATTTCAGGGTATATTTCCAAACTGACAGAAACTTCTCAACTATCTTAGCTTCTTTTCTTTCCATATTAGGTAACATGAAAATTCTGATGTGAATCCTCTTGTGAATGAGGCTAGAACCTTAAGGCGAAGTTGAATCTATTTCTATGTCCACCCTCTCCTGTGTGACAAATATCAGGAATTTGGCTCTTTGATGAAATCTTTCCAATTGAAAGTCACCCCAGGATAAAAGGCTGATGTAAGACTTCTTCCAGCATCACAGGAGAGATGATTATGAGGTCTGTGCCTGTCTTCCTGAAAAAGAACTTCAGACCTGTCACATATATTTAATAGCAAGACAACCACAACTGGGAAGTCCCATCTGTATTCCTGAAGCAATCTTTATATCTATCATTATTCAAGAAAAGCTACCAGAACTTTTACAGCCATCCTCTGCTAGTGTACCTAGTTAAAGCAGGAATGGACTATTTGGGCAATAGACATACAATTAGCAAGAGCATGCTTGAAGATGGTTCTCATAAGACCATTTTGAAAATTTTATCAATGAAGAGGACTTCTGCCAATAGACTCAGACTTTCTGAACGCTAGAAGTATGGTGCCATTCCCATATAGTTTGTTACTAATTTTCTTATTACTTCTAAAAGAACCAAAATATTTCCCATTACTTAAAATCATAATGTGCATTGAAAATCGAAACACAATAGTGCATTCTTAAGTTTATTAGAAATGCTCTAAGTAATTAATGTTGAATTTATGTTAGAAGTTTGTATGACAGGTTCTCTAATTCAAAAAGATCTCCTTTGGACTAATGATAATACAGTAAATATCAAAAAAATAATAATGATTAGGCTATCATTTTAAAGTACCATCCTCGCTTAAACAACCAGCAATTTTCATACATTCTTAGCAAGTTTCTATGACAGGTCCTTATAACAAGTTACAAATCATCATTATTTCTTTTTGTATTCATATGCAAGCATTAAACAGTGTAGCTACTTGGGCATATGTGTAGATAGTAACGTCGTAGTGGATCTCCTAGAATTATGGAGCAATTAAGTGTCAAGTAATATTATAGCAGGCATTCTTTTGAGATTTTTTCCTGATGTTCATACTTCACTTTATGTTTATTTAAGAATCTCATTTTTCTCTGTTGTATTCTGTTTGTTTGTTTTTTTTTTTTTTTTCATTTAAAAGTAAATGTTCAAAATATCAACTGATTGTTTTCAGGAGCAAACTTAGGTAAGTGTTGCAACCTATAAAATTAAAAGGAAAACAGCTTTCAGAGAGTAGAGTGATTTTAAGTGCCCAGTCTGAAACATCCTAAGGATGATCCCAAAGAGGTGAGTGCTCTACTTCGCAGCATTTTTAAAATCCTAACAAAAGAGAAGACAGCTCAAACTAGTTACCCAAAAATACAGGGCAACTTGAATCTGTGTAGTGGAAAGTAGTCAAGCACACTCCCTGGAAACTTTATAAATTTTGTATCACAACTGCTAATGCTCTCCAGACCTGGGCATAGCCATGGATGAACCAGATTGTTCCCAAGTTCTAGTATAGTAGTAAGGAGAGAAGAGTTTAGCTGTAGGTATCAAATAGAGAGAAGTGCTTAACCACTTGTCTTCAAGAGTAAAGAAAAAGATCTAATGTATTTTATTTTGTCCATTATGAACAGTGGTAAATTTTTAAAACTATAAACAGTAGCGAAGGCCCATATAAATGCAAACAAAGGCAATGACAGTAAATGAACAGTAAGATGTGCTGCCTGAAAGAGTTCAGTGACTCTTATATTGCCTTCATCAGCATCACTCTTAGATTTTTTAAAAATGTTTGAATATTTTTTTAAATTCAATTATAAATTCTAAATAAAATGTTCAAAACATGGCAGGTGAATAGAAATCAGTTTTAATTTTTTTGTCTGAATTGGAACTGCATTCTAAAATTTTACAAATGCATAGTGAAAACCCAGATAATTCCAAAAGAAAATATTTAAAGAAAAATTCTTGCTCATCTCTAATACCCAGTTAACCACTATTCATTTTCATATTTCATTCTCATGAGAACTAAAATTATCTGCAACAGTTGAAGAAGAGGAAATAAAACGAAAACATTTTAAATACCCCTTCTAAATCTGTATTAAAGGAGACAGAAGAGGCAGAAAATGTATGGAAAACATTAAGATAATTTATGTAAAAAAAATAAAAGACACTGAGAATACAAAATTAAGTCTTTTCTGACAGTTTCATAGCAACAAGTTAGAGATGGAAAAGTCCTATTAGATTTTTCATTTCATATCTCTGCCAAGGCAGAATTTTCTCCAACTTTATTTTTTCCTGTGGTTTGTCCTGTCTTAATGCTGAAAATGCCAAATGACGAATCTTCTACCCCTACCCTTAGGAGAATATTGCAAATCCTAATACATCTCCCTGTCAGGATATCTACCACTATTCAGTCTAAACTTTCCATTTGTTAATCTCACTTCATTACTTCTATGATAGCCTACTTTCCATATGTCGTGGTTTGAGGCGTAAATCAATCTGCCCGCCCACTCACTCCTCCCAACCCTCTTTTCCCCCCCCACTTTACGA
>JASSUY010007915.1:9239-23103 GCA_032466535.1 Forpus xanthops | reverse complement strand
GAAGAAATTTTTTACTGTAAGGGTGGTGAGGCACTGGAATGGGTTGCCCAGGGAAGTTGTGAATGCTCCATCACTGGCAGCGCTCAAGGCCAGGTTGGACAGAGCCTTGGGTGGCATGGTTAAGTGGGAGGTGTCCCTGCATATGGCAGGGGAGTTGGAACTATATGAGCTTAAGGTCCTTTCCAACCCTAACAATTCTATGATTCTCCTGTACACTGAGACTCTGATAGCCCGTGTTATTTTCCCTTTCTCTCTGTCTTAAAATTACCACACGAACTAGGACAGTGAAGCAGTTTCAAACCACAAAGGTACCTATCCTCAACAATCCCAAAACCTCTGAGATGGTCCAAAACCATTCCCACCACAGGTACACAAATGAGATGCATGCAGAGTGAGAGGGTACACTTCATACACCTCTCTACTTTTCCTTTGTCAGTCTGAGAATAGACAAAACAAAACCGGAAGATGCTGACACTGGAGGTATTTCTATCTATGGTAGAAGCAAAAATGAATGTACCTGTATATATAGCAAAACAAAACAAAACAAGTCACATACAAAAAAAAGCAAACATAACCCAACCTATACTCTCTCCCTTTTTTTTCTAATTAGGAAAACATTTTACATAAAAAAAAAAAAAAAAATTTGTAACCTTTAGCAAAAATCCAAAGGTTAAACTAGATGCACCGTCTCTAGAACCAAAGATGACAATCTGTTATCTATGTAGCAGGTATAATTTCTGTTAAAATTTATTACCTGAGTCAGTGAAAAGTATTCTGTAACACTGAGTATCATATTGACAGCGTCAAAATAAATGAAAATATTCACTCACAAGGAAGGAAGATATTGAAAAGAACTTGAAATAATAACTGCAGCTGTGTAAAGTTTTCATATCACTTTTTGTGTTTATGTCTAAAAGCAGCAATACATTTATATTCATTAAAATGCCTCTGAATACTCTGAAAAGGTCTGAATAAATATTAGTAAACTTATAACTTCAGAATAAAAAGCTATTATCTAAGTTTTGACACAAAGTAGGCAAAGCCTAGGAAATTTCAGATGGGTTTCAAGCTCTATAAAATCTTCCTTTCTTTGCATTTCTGTGAAGTGGTTTAAACAGTTGGCCAGCAAATCCAAAATCAAAGAGAACTGTCAACACTGAGCTAAGCAATTTCAGCACAAATGCCATCAGCAAAGGAAGAGTAGTAGCTAAAACCCACGGATACCTCAAAATTACCATTACAACTCAGCCATTAAAGATCACATAGCCCCCTGTTGCATAGCTGACTGCAGGTAATTGCAGATGCATGTCAAAAAGTGTGAGGATCCATCCCACAAAGGGTAGAAGAGGGTAGTCTGCATTCCCCCTCTCCATATCTTTCATTCAGTTCTAAAGCTCAAAAACTCTGGAGGAAATCAGCTACTATGCCTCCACATGATTGTCATTTAGCTTGATTAGACACATGAGCTTTAACAAAATGCTAATTTTACAGAAGCAAGCTTTAAAAGTTAGGAAATGAGAAACAAAGTAGCATATGGAAAAAGAATTGCTTCTAGTGAATACATCATATTACATTCTTCAGTGGCATGATCCTGTACAGTTTTTCAACAAGTGCTGCCTCATTGTATATACAGGATAAAGGAGTTCAATGCATGAATAGCTGCACAGTGCTTGGTTTTCTCATCAATCTTCAGTTGCAGCCTCATGCTTTATTCAATATAGTCAATTCTTCAAAGCTTTGAAAGAAGAGTATTAATTTTCTCATAAGCTTTTCTCTTGCTACCAACAATTACAGCATTTCACAAAACACAATTAGCAAATTCATTTTCTCAAAATCCCAAAGGAGAAGTGTTATAGCCCATTTTTCAGTGGAGAATGGTGGTACATAAGATTACACTAAGGAATCTTCATTAATCTAGGATACCCGAGTTGAGGTGACAAGGACCTTTTTAATTCCCATTGTAGACTGCATTATATGCAATTTAATGTTCAAAGCACATCTTTCTTTCATTCACCTTGGTTGTTTGTATCAAGACTCAACAACTCTAGCAGAAGGAGATCTCAGAGCCACAATTCATGTAAGGAATATTCCAGAGAAAGGATCAACAGTTAGTGACCTCTTGAAAATCTGCTCAGCAAATACCACAACAGTTTGGCACAAAATCTAATTCACCAGGAAAATAATTAACTAAGCATTGTACCATAATCCTTCACCTGCAATTCCTAGCTTAAAATTTCATCTTCAAAGTTGCTTCATTCTACAGCCTCTCTGCTCCTCAGACCTGACACATCCATTGAACATTTATCAGCACTGAGACAGTATTCCATAAAAAGCTATTGTAACTGTATGTTTAAGAAATTTCATTAAAAATACATCGATGCCATAATTTTTGCATTGGGCTTGATATTTTCAAAATCAAAACTATTTCTGTGGTATAATTTACATATAATTTTCCTTGGTTAAAATAAAAGGGCACCTCTCTTCTAAAGTTAAGAGTAGGTGGCATCATACTGACACCCACATGAACCACAGGTAGAGAAGGAAACTTTAAAACTACTTTGTAGTCATCTGCCACCTACATTAACAAAATCACCAACAGGACTAGGTTGTCAGTATAACAGTGTCGACTGGTATGCCTTAATACAATGGGTTGCCTAGATAGTTGCTGCTAGTAGTTATCTAGCCTAATTGCTCTATTCTTCTCCCACTCTTGTTTTCCTCTCCTAATCATTATCCCAGCCCCATCTCTCTCATCCAGCCCATGCAGGTTCCCAACACAGTTACACAAGCCTGCCTTATAACCCAGATTTAGGGCCACATCCTGCTTCAGAAAGCTCTCCTTAGACCTACAAAGCCTCAGAGTGGTCTTCTGGCTTTTTTCTTGCTCAACCTATTCTGATGTCAGCCAGCATTAGACTTGATTCCAGAAACTCACCACAATTCCCACCCCTCAATTGTTCTCATTTCTTGGCCCAGACTTCCCCCTCTCCGGATCTTTGTCTGGCAGTTTGGTTCTCTCCAGCCAGGCTACTCCTTCTTTACAGATCTCTCTTGTCCTTCATTGCCAGTCCCACTCCACTGGTGGCTCTACCAATGCTCCCTCCCAAAACAGCACACATTCTCTTTCCAAAATTTCTAACAAAACTTTAACCATGAGATGCCCACTCCTTCCTTCTCACCAGCTTCTTGTCCCAGGTGATTTGTTAGTCCCTTACTGCCTGTCTGCCTGCCTTCAGCTGCCAATCTTTCTAGCCAGTCATCAAGTCCCACTCAGTTTCCTTGCTTCCCAAATCAAACCCAGGCTCCTGTCCCTGCTACATCAACTGCCTTTTTTTCCTCCTATTTTCTCACAGCTTCCTCCTCCACATATCTGAAATGACAGCAGATCACCAGCAGCACAAAACACTGAGTTCTCAGCTGTCAATACATGCCTGACTTCATCCCCTCCTTGAACTACCTATTATAAGGAACATGTGGTACCACCAGGGTTGGGGTCTATTTAATTACAGCCTGTAGACAGTTTAAACAGCTCATTAACACTCAGGAGGTGTAAAAGGTCTAGCTTATCCAAACTAGACAGTCAGTAGACTTTTAGCTACTAAAAGAACACTCAAAAATTTTTTTCTGGCCATGACTAAGTTGCATTTTTTTCAGCAGAATGTTTCCTGACTAAGTTTAGACTTAGCCTTAAGTCTCTTAAAGGGCGACTTAAAATTGTTTCTTTTTTCTTTTTTTGTTAGAAACAAGCATACCTGTGCTATCAAGAGCACTCTTTCTTATGTTCCGTGTTTGTTACAAAGCGGGTGATGCTCAACATTTTCAGAACAATGTGATGAGTTTTCAAGTGATGCAAATTTTTTTGTCTCCCCCAACTACAAATAAATACAAATCTCAGACTGAAAAAAAAGAAGGAAAATATTTTTTTCCACATTACAAGCACTTGATGCTCAGAACTCGGAGGACTTTATGAGACAGAGCAGCTTGAAAACCTTAATCACTGGGAAGATCTACCACCCTCCATAATAACACTTCAAACTGTACAAAGACTCCACGGGAACCATAGTATGATCCTCAGTGTAACAGCAGCTCAGCACTACCTCGGTTCCACTAATTTCAGGTTTCTTGATGCATAGTCAAATTATTTTAATAAAAAACTTTTTTCCTGTTTTCTTCAACAAAAAATAAATGATTGCTTTCTTCTGCAGAAGTTCAGAATTCGAAGTCCAATCCTGACTTTCATACTCTTAGAAAAAAAAAAGCAAAATTAAAGGGGAGGGGAGAGTTAAATAAATAAACTAATCACATATTGTGGTGCTTCCTGGTACTATCACAGCAGCAAATGCTACGAACATTTAGAAGCTACCTCAAGTATCTGATTTTTTTTAAAGGAACTCTGCCATCATTGTTAACAGTTTATTATCAGTTACTAATGATAAAAATCTTCAAGAAAACCTTGCACTTCAACAGATATTCCAATTTGGGAATTTTAGTTTTTAGAATTGAAGAAAAAAAAATGTCATTTAAATCAAAGAAGTCAACCTCGAGGCTTATTCACAGATTTGCATAATGCAGCTGCAGATCATCATTAGTCAGGACACCAACTCTGTAACTATACATGTAGCAGTGCAACAATTGCTGCATTAGACTGAAATTAGTGCACTGTAGGTTCAAAGTTGGGGATTTTCTTTTTTTGCCTCTTTCATCTTTTCTTAGCCAGAATAACACTAATATTAATTTTCAGTTTTATTTTCATTTTGTATTTCAACTTCATGTCTAAGGGATTCTTCTTGATTTACGTTTAAAAGACCAAGTTATCCAGAGGCTTCATCAATTTGAAAGTATTACAATTAACTGAATTTCTAAATTATTGATAATTGGTAATTTTGAAAGCAATTGTGGTACTTAATTAGGCAGAGGTAAATCTCGGTGCAGGGGTACATGTTATTATGTACAAGATGAGGAAACGTGGTGGAAGTATTTGTTCATCAGGCTGCATTGCCTCAAGAAAGGAAATAGAGCAACCCTGGCTTGAGCTTAGATGGTTGCAATATTTATAGCAGAACATCATTTCATTCTGTGCTAACAGGGTTCAGCAGAGCCAAGTTTCCCCTCTGAAGGACGTGGCAATTGCAGCTTTCGTGTTGTATAATGCCACAAGCACTTATGTAAGTGCTTTCCCTCAGAAATCTGAAATCCCACTGTACAGGTAAAGATAACGACATTCAGAGCCACTGATGACTTGCCTAAGGAGACTGCTGTGCATCAACAAACAGCCAAAACCCACCTCTCTGGATCTTTAGCTTACTATTTTAACATTAAATCTTCCTATCAGTTTAGCACTGAATCACTGCAATTAAAAACATCCAAGCAAAAAAAAGTCAGTTTTTCCATAATCTTCTTTTAATGAAAAGTGGGGAATGAGAACTACAGGAAAGATCTGAAATTTTCTTACTATTTAATAGTGGTTGCCAACCAAATTAAGTCTAAACGCTAACCCACTGACTATCTTGAGATCATAAAGTCACAAAGTCAGTGGGGAAAAAAAAAACAACTAAGCAATTACACTGCACTCAAGACAACTGGAAGACTAACTTCTGGAGCTGACGCAGATCTGCTCACCCCTTGTATTATACAAACTAAATTAAGATCTGATAACATTTTGAAAATGGCCATGGCCTGTAAATGAACTCTATTCATCTGTTATTTTCACATGTACATTTTTGCCCCACGATTGTTAACCTATTTGTCTTCATTTGGAAAGAATTAGCGAGTTGCTTGAAAACGTAAAGCAAAATTGCACTATAAAAAAATGGCAATCCAACCCTATTCCTAACACCATATTGACACAGAATGTTTCACAGAAAACTTGGCTTTTTCCCAAGGTTTTAACTATAGAGTAAACAATGTACATAAACCTAACCCTCGGCATCCCTCTCTCAAGGGATCCATCTGAGGATCTCCTCACTCTGAATTTTTATACAAGTATCATTGCTTTATTTATAGTGTTAATACAACTACTGAGCAGGTACAAAAAACACAGTTTTAAGATTGTGAATCCACGTAGTTCACCAGCTCTTAATTTAGTCTCGAAAAACATCTGTTCATAAAAATGTGGCAGTGAGTGCATGTAAGAGCAAAATTAATTTGTTGAATCCTTGATCCTTCTTACTATCAAACCAGAGCTGTGCAACTGAAAGAGATTTAATAACTATTCATTAAAATCTAGCTCTAGACTATTTTAAGATTATAAAACAGAGATTAAAATATTATGAGCATCATTGCTCTCTATGCTGAGATTATAATTTATTTTTAGTATATTGATATATTGTGACAATTTGGACAGAGCCATGGGTGATAGGGTTTAGTCGAAAGTGTCCTTGCCCATGGCAGTGCAGTTGGAACTAGATGATCTTAAGGTCCTTTCCAACCCTAATTATTCTATGTTTCTACAACATTTTGCACGGAAGATACAGTACATTCATAAACACCATGTGCTGAGAAAAATCAGTCTCTGCAATCAGCATTATGTCTCTTGCTGTATAAAAGTACAAACAACAGTCTTGAGAACCAACATTTTACCAAGTCACTGTGACTGATTTTACTGAAGCAGCTAGCAGATTGATTTTCTTCTTATTTTTATCTCTTTTTTTTTTTTTTTTCCAGATAGAATAGTTCAGGTGTTTGCAACACCAAGAATACGAAAAGAAATTCACCTTAAGTGTTGAAGTGTTTCATGACAGAAAAATGGAAGGCAATTCAATGAGGAAGTTATTTAAACGAGATAAAAAAAAGCAGCTACCACAGAAAGTTTGAAAATACTGAATTGTATTTCATCATTTAATAATGATGTGTCCATAGCTCTCTATATTACATTGTACATAATCCTAAAAAAAGTATGGACATTTTAAGGCCCACAGAATGCTATATACCCATGTTAAACATCCCAAAATTTTGGCTTTAAACTTTAATTCATATACGACACTGCTGTTAACTGCTGAACACTCACAGGGACTCTGAGCGCCTCAGTTATGCAGTTTGGACAGATTTTTTTTTTTAATCGATATTTTCTTTTTCTTAATAGGAAATTTTTCAACTTCCACTACTGAAATGAATACAAATCAGTTTAGTCACACATATCAACGGCACACTTTCCAGACTTTCATAGTCTTATCTTGCAAAATGGTATCAAATACCAGTTTAAACACCCTATCCTTTACTTTTGTGGAAATTTAAACCACACTGCAGTATAACACTTCTATTAACTCTTTCTTCTGTAGAAGCATGGTACAGGCACTTTTACAGAACTTACCAAGTATCTTTCTGAAGAGACACTGACTAAAATAAGATCATCTCCAACACGCACTTTTTCGCCTTCTGATCGTTGCTTGGAAGCAGGATGGATGGTCCACCAGCATGCTTCACCTGTATGATTATTGAATAATAGCAGAGACAGAAATTAAGAATAAAATGCTCAACATTATTGCCATTACTTTCACATTTATCTCAGCCCTGAAGTTCTGATCCAGTTTTCATCTGGGAAAAGCAAGTGTCCATCCGTCTTCAAGAACTGCACCACCTTGTCAGAAGCTCATCTGGAATTAATATACATATACAGAAAGCAGCAAGAACTCTGGAACAGTGATTCCAGAGTTAAGTAAGATGGCAGCATTCTGTTCTCTACACAACTTGCTTCAACTTGCTGTTGCTGAAGAGCTTCCTTGTCATCTTCATTCTACATTATGGTAACGATGCCAAAGAATATTCCACCATGAATTAGGACAAAGAAGTGGAGCAATCCATCACTAAGGGGGAATAAAAATAAGCAGAGAATCATAGAATCATGGAATAGTTAGGGTTGGAAAGGACTAAGTTCCAACCCCTCTGCCATGGGCAGGGATGCCTCACACTAAACCATGTTACCCAAGGCTCTGCCCAACCCAGCATTGAACACTGACAGGGATGGAACATTTACAACTTCCTTGGGCAACACTACAATTTTGCTTATAATAATATTTGAAAGATCTCACAAATCCAAATTCAATTATGTTTTTCCACTTCTGTGTCTCTAATTAGACAGAATATTTCCCAGATTCTGTTCCTATGATAAGCCTTGGTTTCCTGAACAAAAAGCATGCTTTTCAGGAAAAAAACTCTTTGCTCTTAGAACTGTTCAATTGTTGCTGTTATTACTGTTACTACTTCTAGCTAGAGAAAGGCTTTAAACACAATCAATTTTATTGTTTCATATTAAACAATTACACCAAACCGATGTAATTGTAAAAACCTATATCAGTCTTAAAAATAAAAACAAATTCAAGTCATCAGGAGTTCCAAAACTTAAATAGAATATTTAAAATATTTATTTAAAATAAATATTAAAATAAATAACTTATTTAAAATAAAGTTTACAAAATTTTCAGTGGAAGGCTAACAAGAACAACAACCTGAGTCCTTTACTTAAATATAAATGTATGATGTTGACTCTAAATATCAATATATCTTAGAAACGAAATTGCATAATCTATTAGAAAACGTAAAGATAATGTGTAAAACATGGAAATATTGTTTTGGTTTAATCCTTAAAATAGTCTTTTTACATGATTTATATGTATTTATAGCTCTCTTCTGATTTTTAGATTGAAAGTATTCTTCATTACATAATCTTTAAATTAGTGGTTACCTGTTGTGTCCTCTTGCAATCCTACATCAAATGCCAGCTTATCCATTGAAGATCGAGACGTAGAGAGGCAGCATAGATACTACCAAAATAAAAAAAACATGCATCACTAGTTCTGCTTAATTCTGATAATGCAGTGAAATACAAAAAAGCCACCAACCTACTAATAAAGGATTCACTATTCTTTCATTATCCCCACTAGTTACTATCAAGGGCATATATGTCTGTGAATGGCACTCAAGGAGACTTGACAACACCACGTTTTAAAATAACATAGTAAGAGTGGAAATAAAGGAGCTGGTTGCACTGAATTTCAGCTCCATGAAACCTCACTTCTAATTAAGGAGGTTGAATCCCATCAAGGAACTGAAGAGTAAGGCTTCTGTCCAAAGTATATGCAGGAAGGAATTTCCTTTTCCACTTAGTCTTCAACATATGTCTAGGTTGCCAGTCAGATGCCAGCTGTGGATTCAGTCACAGCTTATGCAATATGCAATATCCAAGGAAAAAGAAGTAAGACATTGTCCATTCAAAATACAATTCATTATGGAGCCAGACTTACATTTCAGCATTCATCCAGGTATGAGCAGCTTGATCTCATACTTCCAAGCCTTTACCCCTCAAAAAGATTTCCCTTAATGATGGGTGAAATACCTCTTCAACATGAATAAGTCTCCAAATACCAGTAAAGGGCAATAGTCTGGGCACTTTCAAACATAACTTTCATACAAAAAAGAAACCACTGCTGCTGTCAACTCCTGTTACATACCATGCCACTGTAGGAATGGCGCAGCAAAATTGCATGCCCGTAGAGTAGTGTTCTATGGCCACCACCTTGTGCAGACTGAAAGATAAAGAGAAGTGATATACTGGTACGTTGTATTAAAATGGGGCTTTGAGAAAGAAAAAAATCAAAATAAAAAAGAAATTCTCATCAGTCTGTCGACATTCCAAGACAGAGTTGATTTGCTGATAAAATGCTATTCAGGGATTAGTTCAAGAAGGCAGCTTTATAAATGTGTTCTCTAGTTTCGATTGCCTACTAATATAATGACCTTTTAAGTCCTTGGGACAGATCTAAGGTAGAATCTGACCAGCCAAATCCAGTAGCTACTTTTCTACTAGACTTTTTCTATTAGAAATGTTCACTGCACTAATGAGGAAAATGCTGTACTTTGTACATCACTTATTTGGTATTAAAATGCATTCTAGAGTCCTTCTTCCTTGGGCTGAAAGCAGGAGGTCGCTAAGAAGAGCAGCTTTGATGCATCACACTATCCTCTACATTCTCATGTATTGTCAAATCTCTCCATATTCACCCATTTTACCTGGAAATGATCATGTTTCTACAAAGAAAGTATGCTGCAGGAGCTTCTGGAATACTGCCCCTGTTATACCAGAAAATATTAATGATATATCAACCGCACTGAATATCATCAACCTCCAGACTGCTTGCCCCACAGTATTGAAATGCTACCAGACATAAATGTCTATCTCCTAGGCCAGGTAAGTGTTCAAAGATAACCAAAATAACTCAACAAGATTTGGGGATTCTGAATCATGCCCAAGTAAATGTTCCTACTGAGAAATGCAGCATAAATCTTTAACAAAATAAAAGTGATAAAACTCACTTTTATCCCAAGAAACTGCAACAATTTATTCCACAATATTTTTATTACAGTTTCTACTTATCCATAATCACTTTAACCACTCATGAAAAAATACATCTTGTTAAAGAATGAACAACCCTTCAACTTCTCCTGAACATTCAGTTATTCATCAGACTAAGATGTAACTGAATGACACTGGTCAGGATCAGAGAGCATCTGACAAGACACTGTCAACAGCATAAGTCCATATTCCTCTGACAGAACATCTCCTATAACTTGATATACATCACACTCTTCAAGTAGTATTGATAACTACATATTTTTGAGTCTATAAATGCGACAAGTCCACAAGCAGCATTATTCTTTCACATAGGTCCCCTCATTTGATCTCCTGTATACAGCATTTACACTCTTTCTTTTATCACAGTAGACTGACCTTCTGTTTGACTGCAACATCAGATTCATTACAGAATAAATTGAAAACAATCATACTATGTTATCTCTCTGGCAGCTTCATTTCAGTGCTGAAGATCAATTTAAATGAATGACTATGATGGCAACACACAATTATTGCTCATCATTTACTGGTTGTCCTTCCTTATCTTATATCCACTAGCATAATAGTTGCTGATCTTTGACTTATTTGTGCCTTTAAAAAAACAAGGAATATGTGGTGAAAAAGCAAATAATAATCTTAGCACTTTCAAGAAACTCCCAAGAATTTCTGCCTTTTATTTTTATTAAGAAGAGAGCATCCTGATGGACACAGGGTATATTTTGAGTTTCAACAAACTGCATGGCAGACAAAACGCAAGAAGGCACATTCCATAAACTCTCTGTAAGACTGAGTGACATAACTTTTTATTAAGAAAGAATAAAAGTCATGGCATGTCACAGACACAGTCTTGACAGTAAAACATGAAGATTTAGCTTTGTGCTACCATTAATATTATCACTTTTTCCAAAGGGAAAAATGACAGATTTGATAATGTCAGGACCATTGTCCCTAAGATGAATACTGAATGTCTGCAGCTTATCACACTGGGGAAGAGGGGACAACCTGTTCTGAACGTACTGTGTTACCAACATTTCAGACTTTCCCAGATTTATCAACAGCAGCCATAGGCACCCAAACAACAAAGTCCCGAGTATGGGCAAAAGTTTGAAATCTCACTGGTATTTCTACCAAAATTACTCTGGGTTACTAGCCATAAATTTTGTACCTAACATAGATACAGTTGCCTGTTGTACAAAAGATTAGAGGAATAGTATGATCAACAAAATCACAGCTGTGTTATCTTTCCCTTATTTTGGCCATATACGCTTGTCTGTCCAGCATCTATTTTGTTAAATACACATTTGTAGACTAACAGGAGAAAGGTGGGCTCAAAAAATTTTTCAGTCATTTGTATGGCAAATAGGGCAGTGGGTTTTTAGAAAATTTTTCTCAAGAGAATTAAAGTAATTCTTCTTACCTTAAATTATTTTGCCCATTAAAAAATACAAACAAGTTTGCTGTTTCTTAGAAAGATAAAGAGTTGCAGAAAACATTTCAAGCACTTTCCACTTAAAGGTTTCTAAGAGACAATTATAATCAATGCATCCACATGGAGGGAAAATGAAAAATTTAAACAGAAAAATGCAAGAGAGGCTAGAAGAGAAGGTCGGTACTTCCACTTTGGAGCCTGTATTCCAGGATATATGCACACCTATAAGTTAATTTCATATATTAAAGGCTCATTTTCTAAATAAATACTCAGCATTTATTTTTATGCCAGAAGCTGCATAGTAAGTAGCTGCTGGGCCATGACTGTCTACTGAATTTTGATTTTTCAAAATAATACATTCCTACCTAGAATGTTGCAGAAATATAAAACTTTTCCACATTTTTTCTTTTTTTATATCTCAAAATTAAGAAGTTAACAATTAGACCTCTATGGCAAAGTTGCAAGATTCAAAGATGAGATGCGCCACTGAAGTTTCATCAAGTTTCTAGCAAAATTCATGCAATAATATTTCAGAAGACACTGCAAGTAAGAATTCTTGGAAGCCACAATCCTGACTAATTCAACACATAATACCCACAGATTTGTGATTAATTTGGAGTCACCTCATTACCCAAAGCTAATGATGAAGCAAAGGCAATTTAGAATGCAACAACAATTAGAGCTGAAGAAATTAGCATTCAGAACACATAAACAGCTTTCATGTTCAACGCATTGTTGGACCAGGGAATGAGAATAGACTATCAAGATCAGAGCTGCTTAATTTAATGTAAAGTGTTAGGTTGAAACAACAAGAAGGAAAGTAAGTTAAAATGGGGAAATATTTTTTTTTATTATTTTGCTTTCTTAATAGGATATAAATGTCAAAAAAAATCTTAAAATTTTCAACCTACAAACTAGTAAAATGTACAAATTTCAGCATAACCTGGAATATTTATAATATAGACTGAACAAAAACTTATAATATTTTACTGTGAATACCAATCCTGCCATAAGGTATGTTACACACATGACTCAACAAACCATTCATATCTGGTTTTATGCAACTTTTTATATACACAACCGTCAAATGTATAGACAAGCAATCACCTGACAGATTTAGACAAGTATTTAATTCACATTAGTTCAGACAGTAGCACTCACACCACCATTGTGCCTACGGCTGTATCACTACACTTGTAGCCATTCATGAGAAGCTGAAAGAAATT
This sequence comes from Forpus xanthops, assembly GCA_032466535.1. Taxonomy (NCBI): domain Eukaryota; kingdom Metazoa; phylum Chordata; class Aves; order Psittaciformes; family Psittacidae; genus Forpus; species Forpus xanthops. Next base: position 10,103 of record JASSUY010007915.1, on the reverse strand, counting down.
AATCATGATGACACTGAACAAGGGTTTTGGAGACATTTCTGCTTCTGGGAATCTCATGATCAAAATTTTTAGAGACTACTGAATGGACCTAAGGCATCCAAGGAAAATTTGAGTAAAATAGCCAATACCTTAGCATTCTGCTCAATAGTCTTATTTCTACAAGAAAGATATTTCTTAGACCAAGTACTCTATGCAAGCAAATGCTAATGTTTCCTTGCTGACTTTTCTTCAGAGATCTACACAATCTCCAAATGTCTGAAAATGAAAAAAGCTATAAGCTTCAGGGGTGTACCAAAGAAAGACAAATATGTGAAGCCATGTACATATACAGCATAGTTATTTGAGTGTTTTGTGCATAGCTTTTCCAATATTGTCATTAGTTAAAAAATAAATGATTGAGAAAGCCTGACACCATTTGTATTTAGCAGATGGTTATTCAGACAATTCTAGTCACTCATGGAAGAAATTAAAAGGTATTGGAATTTGTCACAAGAAGACAGGTACTGAAGCACACTTTCTACAATATCACACAGCGAGTTTTTGAAAATGATGTTATGGCTTTTCTGGCCTCATTCTATGATGGGCCCATAACAGCAGAATGGAATTAGGGACATATGCTGTAGGAAAAATAATAGTACAATGACTAGATTTGAAGGAAGCATCGTTTTGAAGGACTTAAAAAAAAAAAAGATAAAAAAAATAATTAAGAAGTGAAACAATAAGCTACAAGATATTGTAGTAAATCCTTCCAAAATGCAATTTATATAATTTACAGTAATGGTAAATTATGACCTAATTGAAACCAACTGCTTAGTTGTTACTCCTCCGTGTCCCAGATCCAGCCATATGAAACATCGACCCAGA
>JASSUY010007914.1:11840-39724 GCA_032466535.1 Forpus xanthops | reverse complement strand
TCATCCTCATGGCCCTCCTCTGCACTTGTTCCAACAGTTCCATGTCCTTTTTATGTTGAGGACACCAGAACTGTACAAAGACTACTACTTCCCACTAACAACTATGCAAGGTTGCCACATTAAGCAGCTTTAAACAAAAGGAAGAGCCTGATTTATTCAAATGAACATTCCAAGGGGGAACACCTATTTGAAGTGGAACTGAAAGAACATGGTGAAATGCTGTGCCAGAGATTTTCAATAGTCCTAACTCGACAGTTTTTTGAATATGATTGTGGTATTTTTCTATGGTTTCCTCTGTCCTGTGCTTCTGCATTTCACCAGAGTGTTTGTCAAAACTCAAGCACGTTTTTATTGAGCATGGCTTAAGACCTATGTTAGGAGTAAATGCGAGTATGTATTCCTCCTTCTGGCTATGTTAAAACTGTTCTTCAGTTGAAAAGTTCTTATATATATATGTATATATATATATATAAAGGCAGATGATACTTTCCCTATCCCATGGGTTTTCTACAGGAATGATTTTTTCATAGTTGTCACATACATGGACCTCTCTGGAGAGTTCTAGAGAATGGCAATTGCATTGTATCATTGCCAAAAGCAAGAGGGGAAGAACGAAAAGCGTGAGAACAGATTGCCTCATCACAGACATGGTCTTTTACTGTCTCCTGATGCATCACTTCAAGTTGTTAGATTTCAGTTCATGAATATCCTTTTCAGATGATCAGCATAAATCCAGTACTCTAACTTCTGTAATACTCTTCTGGTGTTTTAGCTTGAGTTTGTTCCCTTTACCAAGAGCTAAACCAGTCTTTGGGTGGTCACATGCTCATGTATACAACACATTACATAGTAAACTAAGTAACACAGGGAGAATATTTTACTTTTCTACGAGCCATCATGATTTAACCATGCTCCAAATGTCAGATTTGAGGTAAAAAGTATTTAAAATTATGTGGAAGATTCAATACTGTAAAGTACAGTCCTCATACAGAAGAGAAAGCAGCCTGGAAAGTTGTAGTCACAGTTAATGAAAGCAGCTTTCATGTACTGCAACATCAGTATTTGGAGTTATATCTTTCCTTATTTCGCTCGCAGCCCTGGTAAGTCATTGTATCTTTAATGCCTGGCTTTGATCGTTATCTTAAATGGAGCCACTAAAGGACAAATTCAAGGTGATGTGGCCTTAATATTACATGTGCTCTATTCTTTTCCAGGGGCCTGTTAGCCAGCAACTTCACAGAAACCCATTATTTGAAAGACGGCACTGACGTGATCCTCGTACGCAATTACACGGTAAGGTTGGTGTTTCATGGGTAGATGATGCTTCATTGTTAAACCCCAAGATTCTCCCTGCCAGGAGCGGAGCTGCGGGATGGAACAGCTCCCTGTGTGATCTTTTATTGTTGCCGTCAGTACCTTGTTGACTGCTGTGATCCTACACATGAATTTCTAGAGGAAGACTTTAAATTCAAGCTGTGGGGTTTCAACCAGGTGACTTTTAAGATTTATTCAGCTCCGTGAAAATATAACTATCAAAACTTTAGAATACATGTGGCCATTGTGGATCAGTTATGGAAGAAAGTCATGGTTCAGGCAGGAAGAAAGCCCTAAATATCCCATTTCTGTAGTGCAGAAGCTCAGATCAGAGGTTTCGAAGGCTTTGATGTCTTTCTGCATTTGGGTTTGGAAGAGGAGGATGGTTGCTTGGATATGTTTTTTAAACCAGACCATAAGACTCTTATGGGTATACGTGATACTTCAATATATATGCATATATGTAAGTAGTTAGGTGTATATGTGTATATTTATGAGTATACATAGATATAAAAATGTGGGTAGCATGATCCTTGTTAAAATCAGTAGTTAAAAACTGCTTTTTATAAACAGTTTAAAGCAGTAATGTTTTTTCCTCTGACAGTACAAATGCCTTAATTAGAAACAATGCAGCAAGTGATTTTAATTACAAAGTTTATCTTTTCTCTGCCTAAGTCCTATAAAGTATTGGTTACATTACGTTATTTATTTACTGACACTGTCAGAAGAGGCATCGTGCTTTGTGTTCCCATCCATAACAGGCTTTGCTGGTGTCAGTGGAAGGCATTATTTCTATGCATGACATCTTACTTCTGAAAAAGCATCTTCATTATAGTTCCAAGTAAAGCAATCATTTTGAAAGCTTTCAGTATTTTCTTTCTTGCTGGGTGCTCATATCGCCTTCCAAATCAGTTTAGTAGTAAATAATCATTTGTTTTAGAAACTGGAAGGCTGTATAGACTCCTACAGGAAATAAATGAATGAAATGAAGCACGCAAGTCTGTGACAGATTAACCTATGTTAATATGAATATGTGTACAGTTAATGGTAGCTAGCCTTTCCCTTACTAAAAAATATCTGTTTTCATAATGGCAATAAGTCATGATTAATACTGACAGTGCATTCTGCTGCCTAAAAGATAATTTCTTTTGAGAGAGATCACTGAATTCATTTTTCATTAAATGCTGCAATATGGTTTCAAAAAGATAAGTCCCTGTGATTTTATTTTTATATCTCTTCTTCACTGAGGACATCAATATAGTCTGTAGTTGTAACCAAATCCAATTTCCTATTGAAAAGTTGCTTAGTCAAATTGTGCTTGGAGGTCAAACCAAGTCAGGTTTGTGGAGCTGTCATTTGGGGAGTTTCTAGCACATGAATCAGTGTCTACATTATTTCTGTGGTTTATAGCACTTGAAAAATCTGCAGTTGTCAAAAGCTGGTGTTTATTAAATGATCTCAAGTAAGGGAAGAGTTCTGCTTTAAGTCTGACAAATCAGCCGTGGTAATTAATTGTTTTTAGGGGGTCATCCATTTTATTACTGCTTTACAGGAATAAAAGAGCTTTGATAGGAGAGGGGGAAAAAAAAGAAATCCTGCAGTTCAGTGGAGCTACTGAGCTAGAAATCAATTTTCTACCAGTGCAATTGCAGGCCATGGTCTGCTAAGTTTACATTTTCGGTATTGAACTTCGGCATCGTATAGCAGGTGGGACTGGGAGAAATTGTGAAATGGGCCACAACAGGGAGCTCAAAGTTAATAAAATGACAAGTTGTACACGGAGAGGGAAAGAAATCAGGCCCTTTGCCATAATTCACTCTTTGATAAAGACAGCTAGACTGCAGCAGCAGGCTGCATGGGATGAGATGTCAGCTTGCCCTCCCTGTTCCACTCACTACTGTGCTTAACAGTGGTTGATGCTAAACCCCAAAGACTGCCTTTTAAGAGCTCTGCCTTATAGTTAACTTCAAGTGATGAGAATAAACCTACTTTACTTTTGGGTTTGGCCTGTTTCACAATCTCTGTATGAGTCAGTGCTGAGGTACGAGGCATTGGTTTTTTTCTCATCAACTGCATGCATGTAACTGATAATATTAAAGAGAAATAGTATACATTGAAAACTTTCCCCTGGCAATTGTGACTGAAGCAATCTTTCCCCCCCCAAAATTCAGTGTATGACTTCTGCCCTTCTGTTGTCACTTTATCCTTTCTGATGAGTTAGTTACTCTTTATGAGTCCTGATGATAAAAATGCCCAAGACTAAAAAGCTATTACCCTGTTTCCATTGTTTCTTTCACTGAGAAAAGCTATTGAGATTTAGGAAGTCTGACATTACTGTTGCATGTTCAGTTGCTCATGTTGGAAATACAAGTGCTCTAAAGCTTAGCAATTATTTATCATGGTTATAACCGTATTTGCAGAAAATTCATATCTGAGTTATTGCATCTTACCCAGCGTTTTCATGGCTATTACTTTCTTCAACAATATCAAGGTGGTCTTTGGAAGTCTGCTATGTATGAGGCTTTGGAAGTGAAAGCCATGCCCCAAAACTGAAAAGGTTAATTAATACAGCTAGATGGATGTGAATGCACCAAGTAATAAAAAGGCACAGTGAGGTAACTGTCAGGCTGAAGCATGAGTGATAACTTTCCTTTGCACTAATAAGATAGGAACCCTTTACAACAGTGTTTTCAGTTTCCAGGTGGCATTCAAAGGAGTCATGAGAAAAGAAATGCTGGACATTGACACAATCATGGCTTTCCAGCCAGCCACATAATTGGAAATGTAATATAACCTTTAGTCAACAATAAAATTAACCTTGATTCCAGACAGATATGTGTGTGTGCTGAGAAAGTATCTCTGTTGTGGGTGCCTTTTGCAAGCAGTGGATTATTAAGGAAATACAATAACCTAGCCACAAAATGAAATTGGATTGTTGCCTCTCAAAATAGGAGACCATCTTATATTTGGTTGTCCTTAATAACATGCAGCCACTCAGCTAATTCAATAAAAGGTTTCCTTTCCAGCTTGTTTCTGTCCCCCTTCATTTGCACTTGATTTATTTTCAACCTATAGGGTTGGGTTTGGCTTTTTGTACTTTATGCATAGCAGCCTCCTATAGACATACATAGGTGCAAACACTCTTAAATAGCAATGTGTCTCTATAGAAAGTAGTAACGTGTCATCCAATTCGTTAATCTGATTGATTTCATAAAATATTCTATATTATAGCTTTAAACAACATAGCACAGAAAACGGTGGTCAGATGTCCAATTTAAACACTATTGACCCTCTTAAAAAACATAACCCACGAACAAACATTACAAAACAAGAAAACTCCCCTGACCCTTTGGGGTTTAAAAACCACCCAAGGTTTCCATTTAGGAACAGTCTGGAATCTTTAGTACAGTGAATTATTAGTGAATATTATGATTTAGTGGGGCAGGAAAGATGCTGTCAGTGTTTCTGAATGCTGTAGGCTGAAAATGATAATCCCTTTCAAGTAAGGGGGGTAAAACCAATAAGGAAACTAGAGAGCAAATGGTATTCCTGACTACTGAAATGCTTTCTCTTTTTCACAATCAGGGTCACTGCTACTACCACGGTCATGTACGAGGGTACCCCGACTCCTCAGTCAGTCTCAGTACCTGCTCTGGACTCAGGTGAGCCAATACTTCACTAATACTCGAGCTCCTTAAGAAACCATCCTTGCACCCATTGAGTTCTTGGTTTGCCTTTTAATGAATATGCCAATATCCACTTTCCAAATACCCATTTTTCAAACACCCATTTTTCATATATCAATTTTTCAAATGCTGGTGCATCTGCGAAAGCATTTTCCCTCTAGTTACTCTGATAATAGATAACAGGGTGTTTTCCATGATGTCCCTTCTCTCTTGCTGCCCATCCTTCTCTATACCCCTTTATAGCAGTGCGATGCTTGGCACACTATAGAGCTGGCAGTTCCCAGTACCCCTCCAGTCCCCCTTGTCCTCAAAGCTGTGTCACCAGTGATGGCAGGGCTCTTTTGCAGCTGTGAACTCATGCATCATCCAGCAGCCTCAGTAGTAGGAGAGATTGCTTTAAAAATATGCCTGTGGAACTCCATAAATTGCATTCGTGGCAGATATCATGCTCAGCATTAGGACTTTAGCTACTTGTTAACATAAGAGTAACATTCATATTGCTGAAACCCAAACCTCTTCTGAGCTTGAGAAAAGAACAGGCTGACAACATTTTAAATGCACAATGGACACAGTTCAGGAAACAATTATCTTCCTTACTTGGACAATCAGAGACTGGTATTTACTCACGAAGCTGTTCCAAATCACAGTAATTAACTGTAAATTGGCTCTAGTGTTCTCCCTGGAAAACCCAGTTTTCCTGTCAGATTTCCAGCTGTCTCAACCTTTTCTGGGTTTAATTTATCTGCAAGCAGCATGAGTAGCTGGAATCTTTTTCCCTTGATTTTGCATTTTGTGCAATAGTGGTATTATCAAGGCTTTAATAACAGAACTGAGTGACTGACAGGAGCAGAGAGAGCAGAGTTTGTTACTAAGACCCTTATCCCTGTTCAAGGGACCCATTTGCTGTAGCAGATGGATTCCTGTGGCTCATTCCTACATGGAGAATGGCTTTATGGCATCTTCCACAGGTTTACTCTAATTAAGCCTTTGCATGGACCATGGCAGTCTGCATTCACTAGTCATGCTCTCAGTCTGTAGAAACATATAATGTGGTCCTCCCAGTATTTTAATTACAGGCACTGCACTGCTGCAACCTCCATAGGGAAAATCTGCACCATGTAGGACAGGGTCTGGGCTGATGTCGTGTTCCAGAGCTACCTAAGAAATTACAAACTCTCAAGAGAAATCACTCTTCTCCACATTACAAGTATTTTCTTCTTTCTTTAATGTGCTGTTATTATCATGGTTGGGCTCTCAGAGTTGTTTCCCAGTTTTAGATAGTCAGGTATGTCAAGGCAACATATGCTGGCAGTGACATTTTTGTCTCATCTGGCACTATTGCAGATAAATCCCCAAAGTGCAAGCTGACAGCATTAAGCTCCTTCCCCATAGGAAAAGTGCAGCAGCATCTTTTTCAATACAAAGTTCCTTAAGTTTCCCTGCCAATGCATGTTTTGCTCTAGCAGGAGAACAACTGAGGACGTGTCTCAGTACCTGTGCCTTTACCTGCTGCATTCTCTACTGAGTTGTGTGAAGTGTTCATGAGTGGGAGCAGTTAATAAGGGTGCCTATGATTTACTAGACGTGATCCATTCTGAAATAATATGAGGAGAAATAGGACAGTTCAAAACTACTGCATGGCTTACTTTGCTGGCAACTTTACCATATTACAGTTTGAAAGAACAGTTAGGATGGGATAGGACAGGACAGAACAGGATAGGATAGGATGGGATAGGATAGAATAGGATGGGATAGGGTAGGACAGGAAAGGATGATGTACTTGCCCACCAACTTGCTGGAGTGTGGACTCTTGTTTTCCCATGGCATGATAAAGACTGCAGGGACATAGAGGCACAAGCCATCATGTGGAGCCACATGGTGCAATCCCTGAAGCAGTCATTTCACTTGCAGCAGCCAGTGGAAGGAAGGACTGGTCTCATTCTCAGGGTCTGTTCCTGGCTTTGTGACAGTTTCTAAGTGAATTGGACAAATGTCTGTGTCTCAGTTTCTCCATCTGTGAAATTCATTTAATGATTCTTACCTACCTCACACAGCTGTTGCATGGAGCTGAAGTTGTAAGTGCCTGAAAAACATCCAAGGAAAGGAAGTGCAAGCTGTTAGCTCACTGAAATCTCAGAGCACTAATATCCTCCCACTCCTACAGGCAAGCACCTTGGGCATTGTTCCAGGTGTGGATAGGTAGAGACTGTGTCTTTTCCCTCAGATTAGGAGAGTTCATTAAAAGATGTGAAACTAGTCATAAAGAATAGGTTCCACGTTTGGTATGCTCTGAAGCCTGAGTGCTCAGCAGCAGTCAAAGAAGCAAAAGGGATCATAGGAATTACTGAGACAGAAATAGAGGATAAACCAAAAAAACATCATTGCCACTTTATAAATCCACAGTGCGCTCACATCTTGAATTGAGCTCTGGTTTTCCCTTCCCCATCTCCAAAAAGGAAGCGTTATATCCAGAAAAAGGTACAGAGGGGACAAAACTTCTGATCAAAGGTATGGAACAGCTTTTATCCAAGGAGGGAAAATAAACTGAGATTTGTTGCCTTTGAAAAGAGATGACTGTAGAAAAAGGGTATGATGAAAAGAGGTTGACTTTTAGTGCACTGCTGAAGGGGGGACAGTCGCTGACATTTTTTGTAACCCCCAAAATAGGAGACATCAAACGAAATTTTAGAGCAAAGGGAAAGTACTTTTTTATTCACCACCTAATGAAGCAGTGGAGCTCCCTGTCATGGATGGGTGTCAATGTAAAACATATCTGTAGACTCAAGAAAGATGAGGCAGTTTGGGGAGGGGAGCAAGAGCGAGCCTCTCCAAGGCTGTCAAACCCAAAGATGTCCCTGATGCTCATGCGGTCAGAGCTGGGGGTACCAACTCTGCTGTGCTGCTTATGTTCTTGTGTCCTGCTCCCAGGTATCTGCTTTTGGCCAGGGCCAGAGACAAAGTGCTGAGCTGGAGCAACCTTGCTCTGACCTACTGCAATCATCAGGTTCTTACTCACAGTACAGCCACATGGCTGATCATTTGAGATGTGTTGTTAGCTAGTAAATACAACATGATTACTCTATGATGAGCTACAAGAAGAATCAAGTGTTAAATCTACAAACTGAGATTGTCTAGGTTTGACTAGCTGACGTTTTTCAGGCAGGTAGAAGAGGTGAGATATAAAGACAAATAAGAAGTAGACTCATCTCTTATACATACTCACTTATTCCAGCTATGTCACATCCTCTCAGACATAACATTCAAGTGCCTCACTTCATGTAGGATTGAAATGGCATAAATAGTTGGATTGACACTGATAGCTGCCTAAAATGCAGGTTAGAGGAGAATATAATCATGCCATAATCTGTATCCTGCTGGCTCCTCCAGAGGAGGAAGAGCTGAATGGCTGAGAGGAGACAGTAAATGCTGAATGCACAAAATGGGAACAATGGATAATCAGGATTTCCGGCACTTCCATCTGAGTAAGAAAGCCAATTAGACTGTCAAAGCCTGTGGGAAGGTGAAGGTATGACAAAGTCAAGTCATTTCCTTCCTGTCCTCAGGAAACATCCTTCTGTTTGTCTAGCTCAGAGGCTCTTCAAGTCTTTAGCAAATGATTTTGGCCTGTAGCCACCAGACACATCTTCTGTGATGAATTTGTGTAGACTCGAATGATTTTTCCTCTGTTACTTTCTCTGCAAGTGCAGAACCTAGTAAATACACACACACACGAAAAAAAGGCAGCCTGAAGAAGGGTCAGTCTCTATGGTTCAGGGGTTGGCAGAGGATGCTGACATGGGGATGTTTGGCCGTAAAGCCATCTGCAATGGTGCCTCTGGTGAAGTGTCTCTCATTACTAGGCTAAGAATAGAAATCTCATAGGAAGCCTTTGAAAGCACCTAAATGCTCTTGAAAGTCCTAAGAATCTGTTAGAGTTACCCAATTTCTAGATAATAAACCCATTCACACCTACGGAATGTATTCCATCATTGTCCAACCCCATCAGTGACTGAAAGATGTTGCGTCCACAGAGCAAGTGATGGGGATGAGGCTCCAGAACTGATCAAACAATTGTTTTTAATGAGATTACATGGTCATGCTACATGGCCGCCAGTACTAGAGCCATCCATTTTCCAAATGGTCTGGCTGAACTCACTGTGTCCCAGACAGAGTCAGCTGAAGAGGGGGGTTAAATATGACACTCCAGACATCAAGTATTTAAGAAATGAATGGAAGTAGCAAACCAGTGAGAAAAAACCCTTAAGTTCCTTATGTTCCTCAAGCATGATTTCCCCACAGAAAGGGAGTTTGCATCCAAAAATGAGGTTAGGAGAAAATCCCAGCTGAGGAAAGCTCCGGTTTGGATCTGTGCTTTTCCCCCACACTTTCTGAAGAGCTTTTGGTTCATATAAACATCTCACATAGTTAGTAAGTTATCTGACCATGAAAACACTGGAGGATTTTGAGCTCTATGTACAAAGCATTCAGCTTCTGGGGTTTCATAGCTTCTGTATTCTGGCTGTTTGAGTGCTAAACAGCTCCTGGATCATGATCTCCTCTGTGATCTGAGATAAACAGCATCTCCTTTCTTTGCCAGTTGTGCGCACACTGTCCCTAGGTGCACAGTAATCCCCTGAGCTTCACTGTTGCTGCCAGGACAAGCATGACAGATGATGTGTAGAGCCTGCCCTTTCTCCATCAAGTCTGTGTCTGACAGCACTTGATTTAAAAGCAAACCCCAAAACCCTAGAAACTGAAACTAAATATCTTTTCATATTATGTAACTTGAAAAAGCAGCCTGTGGGCCTTAAAGTGATGTGCAATTTTGAATGAAGCCACTTTTTATTGTTATGCCCTTTACTGCACAGTGGTAGAAAGTGTGCTCAATAAATTGGCACTGATGCCAATGTCTCCTTCCTTCTTCATTTTTCTCTGCTTTCCTTGGTCTGCCTTGTCATCCTCCCAGTTGAGTTTGCATGTGACGCTTTCCCTGATAACACAATTACTGCTTCTTACAATCTGAATGCTGGACATAAAATTGCATTATCACTTTCAATTCAAGTAACTCCCTGCTTAAATTCCAGGCATCAAAGTTGCAGACCAGTATGCATTCACTCTGGATAAATCTGTCTTGTACCAAGAAATGATTAAGTGTGTGCTACAGTAGTCCCTGGGTATGACTGAATTTTAGACACGGCGCTATAGAATATGTTTTCAGCTTAATGAAAGGCACTGACTGGAATGAAACCTATCTGACTAATGATGTGTCTGTGTGAGAACACCTCTACCAGCTACTGCTTTAACTTCCTTTTGAGATGTTGCCCTTTGCTGATTTGGGTCAGACTTGTTATTTCAATGAAATCCTGATGTGCAGTGTAGTAGGATAACAGTATTACTTGGGTCTTGTGGGATGGTTCATCAATTGATAATTGTTGTCTGTGGCTACTAAAATTTACCACATTTTAAAGGTGGAGAACTGATGCAGGAAGAGGTGAATTGCTTGTCCAAGGCTGTGGTGGAGAGAGGAGTGCTTCTGTCTCTGGAGTCCAAGTCCCATTCTCTGTATTTCCCATTTTTTAAAGTGAAAGAATGACCAAACCAGTTGGAAAATATCCAAAGATCACCCAGATCATTAGAAAAACAGTCAGTACATCATCTTTTTCATTTATCCCAGAAGTATTCATCTGCAGCTATTGACACACACTAGAAGTGAAGTTTTCAGTCATTACTGCATTTTTCTTCTCCTTTTGTTTATTTCCTTACTTACTTTCCTGGGAATTTGCTACACAAAATCCTAGGAATGGAGAATGTATAAGAAAAATAAATTAGAATTCCCTGTCACTTTACAGATCACTTTCTGATATCATGCATGTTGAGAAACACTAGTAAGTAACTGTGGTACCTCCACCGTCAGCATCACGACAACAGCTCCTCGTGGCCACAAGGCTCCAGTTCTGTGATCTATTCACCTCCATCTCACTGTCATCAGTGGTACAGCTGTGGGACCAGATCCTTTACTTTTGCAGCTGTAGCATTAATTACAAATTGAAGGTCCTATAGGATTTTAAGGGGCACATGAGCATTGCACGGTTTCTATGGGCAGAGGCACTTAATGTGAATATGTGGTATGTAAGGATGGCAGCCCTCTATAATCAATTGATTTCTTACAAACGGAAAACATCTAGAATCCTCTTCCAGTGGTAATAGTGCTTTTCATTATTATTGTTTAGCAATGAGTATAACTTTGAGCTTCATTAAAACCAAATGTTTAATTGCATTCATGGATATCAGATTTATTGATTTACTTAACTTTCCCTATATAGTACTGCAGAATAATATATAACAGTTTCATGTGATGCTGTCCTAGCCAAGTTTTACTTCAGCATCACAATTTCTCAGACAAGTATGTGGTGATGGTTTATGTTGGCTGGGCCTTTGCTTCTGCTGACAAGCTGGAAAAGAAAAATCCCATTTATATTTTGAGATTTCCTAAAGCCTGTTGATTTATGGAATATGACTGGCCTTGCATGGGGCTTTGTTTTGGGCTTTCTGTTTAAGAGAAAATAGTATCACATTTGATTTTATCAATAATTTAAATTCAGGATTATTCCATCGAATTGTATTTCCCTGATTAAGAGATTCTTAGAAAGATCATTGCAATTAATAACAAACTATTTAAGTTATATTTTATTTTTAGTTGAGATAGGGGTTTCTCCCATCATACGCCATCTCAGATACACATTCCTCATGTGTCTATGTGGCATGTAATGGCATATAGTGGGTGAATACCAATGAGTTGTTCATGTTTGGAGCTGATAGCAGCAATGTGGATGTGGTTTATTTGGTGCTGACCACCAGACATGGGCAGGAATCAAATCCTGTTGAGAGGTAGAGTAAAATATTAGTTCAGACTCAAGACCACACTGAAGCTGCTTCCAGTTGGCTTAGAGCCTCTGAAGTGATGTCTGGACATGCTGTATGATATAGATATTTCTATTCTTCCCTCTTAGTGATGAAAGGGAGAACCTGATAGTTCTAGAGAGAGTTTGATTTGTCTCTCGTCTTCCCTGCCCAGCTCATTTGCAAGATCTTTCTGACTTCCCAGCATCAGTATGACTTGTGACTTGGGAAAAATACATATACCATGAATTAGATGCATGGTGACCGAAAAATGCATGTTTGGTATTGCATCTTTTCCAAATATTTATAAGCTTGGGAATTCTGGTAGTGTTTTGCCTGGTAGAGGTAAAAAAGAACAGATACTTCTCAAGTAGTTGCAGAGTTACTGAAATAACTTTGAGGTTCATTGTATGATTTTTGGTTGGGAAGCTGTAGTTTAGTATGCTATTTCCCACATTGGAAAGCATTGGTTATATTTAACATTAATGCTTCTGAAAAATGGAAGAGTTGTGCCATCTTATTCTTCAGAGAACATATGTAGGTTCAAGAGTGTGGAGAACCATGTCCAAAAAGGAAGGCATAGACATGGAGTAGGAGTAACGGAGACTTCTTTGAAACACCTGAAAAAGGGGAAGGAGAAAGAAGTTATGGATTTATTTGATTTGTATCCAATTCTTGGTACTGAATGACTGGTGGGTGTTGTTCATCTAATGAAGCAACAAAAGAAAGAAACCATAGTTTCTGATGAGTTACATTTTTAAGGTGCTATGCTTGGCACTGATCGATGGTGGGGAAAATGCAATTGCAGGAAAAGAAAATGAGTCAAAACCAGAGAGCTGGCCAAGAAAATTCATATTTGATATTCATTATCTTATTAGAGATGGTCACAAGCCAAGTGCTGATAGCCTGGAGGCAGCACTCAAAGTTTAAGTGTGCATTAAAGGAAAAGTGTATTTTCCTTTATGCCGAATGTGCAGATTTTTTTGTACCTTGGGATTGCTTCATATGCAAAGGTGGAACTGTTCTTAAAGACTTATGCTGGATGGGAGTCTCAGTGCTAGTTGTATTGGCTGCCCTGCCTCTGGTGTGCTCAAGAGAAAACAAAATTAATTGCTCTGGTATCTGATCGTTTATCATTGTAACAATAAAGAAATGAGAGAGCTTTACCCAATAAAAGCATATTGCTAAGTCCCTTCCTTTCTAGTGTGAATTATTTAACTCTATTTTTTAAGTTAATGTTCTAAGTAGGATAAAGTTTAACATTAACAATAAAACCCCTCATGGATTTATGTTGTCAGTAAAGGGAGATAGTCAGGCTGGCCCATTTCAAGCAGTGACTAATGGACTTCTGCCTCCATTGCTGGTTCCAGCTGCCTCCCAAGTTAAATGATTAATTGCACAAGGGAAAGACAACAATCCTTATTAGATTGTGCTGATTACAGAGTTGCTGATTATTGGAGTAAAGGGAATATGTTTTCTTGTTTTCCTAAATTCTTCAAGGAATAAGGCAAATTGGAAGTAGAGCTGTAGGGTGTAAGGTTACTCAAATCATGGGGTGACCTGCTTGGAGGTCTCTCATATGTCATGCATGCTATAGCGTATCCTGGCTGTAGCTACAAGGATTATTGTAATAAATCAGTACTGCTTTTCCAACTGTGATCCATAATACACAGCATGCCTGTGCGATGGGTAAATGATATATCTTACCTGATTTGCCAGGGGTACTGAGGAAGCTACAAATGAATTACCAGACCCTGATTCTTGGTTCTCATCAAAGGAGGCTCTCGTGAATGCTGTTGCACAGCTTTAATATCATGCGTTTCCAGTCTTTTTACTCTCAGACATCTAGCTGTTCTAGTTAACAGGAAAATGGTCATCTCTTGGCTGAACTGGTGTTAATGATGTGTTATAGCAAAACTATGCAGTCGGCTTCAAATGAAAATGCCAGTTAACTGCTTAGAAGGCTGCAGACTGGAGTTTCTTCATTGTACCTTGCTAAGAATAGAACAGCTAGGGCAGACTTTTCCTAATAATTTCACTTTTTATTTTGAAGTCGGTCTTTATAGTGTCATTGACTTTGCTTCTTGGTCCTTCCTCTTTCTCCTCTTTTATCTTTCTTTAGCTTTCTGCAGAAGAATTGCATAGAGACACATATCAGTCTCACAACAGTTGTAGTGCCTCCCCTTTGTTGCAGAACAGATAGAAATAAAAAGAGCAGACACTTCCTGTACACCAATAAGACATACTAATAAAAGACAGCCAGCCTCAGGCTGAAAATTATTGCTGTTTAATAACTTATATAGGCAGTACAGAGCAATTCAGAGGAGGAATTGAGGAAGAATGCCTTAGTCAATTACAGGTTTCATGGAATTGCAGGTAGGTAGATTGTAGTTATTGCTGCTGAACCTTTGCCAGTGCTTAGGGATTAATCTCTTCACAATTTAAAGATAGGGAAGAAATTTGTAACGCAGTGCACTATTCAGTGTAGCATCTAATTGCTAAACGCTTACAACACCCCATAAGCAAATGGTTATCCCTAGTTTAGAAAAGAGAAATGGGTTTTGAAGGATGACTTTCCCTGGTTGCACAGTTACTCAACAAATCCTGATATGCAGCTCAATGTAGGAATTCTCCAGCCCCCTCCTGCGTGGTTGGCAATCCGTGCTCAGGATGCAAGTGAGACACAGAATATGAAATTGCTTTCTCTTACAGGAACGTCTATCTGAGCCCTGTCTGTAAACCTACTTCATTCCTCCTTATGCTGTGCCAGTCCTACTGTAGAGTAGAGCAGTGTTCTCACTCTGTGGTCCTACAGTTGCAGTTATGATTACTAATTGCGACGGTATTGTTGGAGATCATCCTACTTTATGCCATATAGCACCAGAAATCCTATTCCGGCATGCCTAGACCGTGGACCCCCAAACCACACTGCCCGTGTTTCCTGTGCTGAGCTGAAAGAGCAGCCTTATGCCAGCAGCTTCCTCAGCATGAGGAACTGGGAAGATATCCAACCTTTTGTAAACTTTGTTTTACTGTAGCAAGTCAAAATAACCGGGCAGGACCCAGCACAAAAACCAAGCAGAGCTTTTATTAGATGAGTTGATGTATTAGATGTATATGTCTGGCATATACATGGAGAGTGTTTTTTGATTAGGAGGCAGCACATAAAACCCAGAGTTGGCTATGTGCCCTAGGTTCTTCCACATGTCTCTTGGAGCACGGTGTTGTATCTCTTCCTAATTCCTTTTTTCCCCCTCTTTCCTTTTTGCATACTATAGCTCAAAGCAGCGCAACAGGAGTGCTGTCATTAATGGAAAATCTTTGAGATCCTCAGAGAGCAGGTGGTATTGCTGTAAAAATTATTATTTTTGGTAGCAAAATGAATTAAACAGGAACCCACTGGTTAATATATCTGAGCTTCGTCCTGCTGCACCACAGTGCAATATTTAATAATCCCTTTCACTACTGCACTGCCTCTTTCATCTGGCAGAATTGATGCTTGCGTCAGCATTTGGTTTAAAAGGTATAATGCACACTGCAGATCATAATGAATACTTTTCCTCTCTACCTTTTCTTACAAAAGCATTTCACCATGCTTTTGTTCATTACTGTTTGCCATGGGTCCTCAGACGCACACGCATCGTGAATCCACTCAGCAATGGCAATGCATCACTGTGAGAATGGAAAACACATAAAACACCAATATAATTTTGCTCTACACAACAGCACTTCAGAAGCGGCAAATTTTCTTTGAGCCATTGCTTCTTTTAAAGTATAGTGTGCTGCAATGATAAATATACAGCTTTGATGTTTCCTGCTCCCCTCGACCATGACATTGTAAATCAACGTTTTGCTTTTTCAGACTCCATTGTTATTAAAACTTGGTGCAACTTTGTTGTAGACAAACATATGTTAGCTCTTGAAAACCATACATCTTCCTCTGTTCTTTTCCGTAACAGGGGAATTATTGTATTTGAAAACAAAAGCTACATTCTGGAGCCATTGGAGGGTGCTGTAAGTGAACACAAGATCTACCGAGCAGAGAATTTGAAAATAGCCCCAGGATCTTGTGGCCACCAGCTGGACATCCCTGCCATGGGAGCTGATGACAATGACACATCACAACATTCTCAAACTGGCAGGGTAGGTGGATGATGCACATTCATGCTTCTAGTTTGCTGAGCACATCACTGGTAGCATTTCCGTTTTACTGCCTATCGTATCTCTTTGTTACAAAGAGTCCATACTGAGCAAAACATTAAGCCATATAGTCAACTTCTGTTGACATTGTGTGCTAAACTGCATGCTTAAAATTAAGCATGTACTTGAGTGATTTGCTAAAACTTTATTCCTTTTTCTTCATCCCGTGTCTATAGCTTGCTTTTTACTTTCTTTTTGGTAATGAGATGGCACAGAAAAGTCTATGGTTTCATATTATGGTAATATATTTTGGTTCAGATATAATTATAGTTGGAATTTAAGACCCCGTAAGGGCACTGAGCAATGTCTGGAAATGTTCTTACCCACCAAGGTGGAAAAGAACATGATAGCTGTGATGCTTTGCTAATATTAGGTTTTGAACTAGGAAAGTATCTTATGCAGACAAAACAAATTCTCACTGTATTACTTTACAGATATATTAATGTAGGGATTTTTTTCTGTAGGAAGAAATGTACTTAATGTGAAATGCATCTAGCTAATGGAAACTGTAGAAAATTAAATGAGGACGAGAAAATACTGTACTAATTTCATCTGCATATTGGATTGTAGGAAAGACTGGCTTAGGTGTTCAGAAATTCTACAATGGTACAAATCTGTGCTCAGCATTTATTAGATGTCACATTATGGGATTTATACTTACATGTACTTTTGCATTAAGTTAATTGTTAAAGAAAGCAACCTGAATGGCTGGATCCCTAGTTATTATTTATGGGGTGGAATTCAGTTGGTTTGCATTTTGAGAATATCAAATAGTCCATCTAATCTGTCAGCCTCTGAATATACCATTTTATGGGCTATGTGTGTTTCTAAAACTGTGTTTAGATTGAAAGCAATGGAAAAATACTTTTCACAACTTCATGGAAGTTTCCCTCAGATCCTTGTGACTTGACTGAATTTCACTGAAACAATCAATATAACAAGAGGAAACCGAACTAAATGCGTGCATACGACTAGCTTGATGCAATCAAAGTGGTTTTACTGTTCCCCTCACAGTGCTCACATTTTGGTGATGGCCTCAACTATGTACCAGAATTCGCCTTCAATATCTAAATAATATTTTTGCTGTGCTTCAGTGGACATAATTAAAACCTGTCAACAAACACATCTTATAGAGAGGTACAATATATACAATGAGTATGTTGGATACGCTTCTAATGTATAAATCTTAAAAGCTGTCAAATGTAACGTGTGGAGTGAGTTTTCACATTTCAGTGTTGTCATCAACTAAGTAGATTGTCAGGACATACTGAATAAAGGTGACCTGCAAAGTATGGAGACATGAGGCTGCTTCAAATTATATTGGGTGACAGAAGTAAGCAGCAATATAGTCTCAGGTTCAGGGCAGGATGAAAACTTTTGGTTTCTTGACAGGTCTGGGGGGAGCTTTTGGTTTGACTTGTTTTTTATCCTGGCCCTTCACTCAGCTGCCTACACCAAATTCTTATTGAGCAGAGCTGAAATGTGGGTCAATATATCACAAAGTTAGACTGGCCTTTGGGTTAGATTTAAATATAGATAAATGGTGGGACAAGCAGTGAACTCGGCTTCCCAGTTCCAAACATGAGATTTACTAGAGCAAGTCAAGTAATGTAGTGGATGTGTGCAGACATGTTTTGCCCCACTGAAGCTGGGACTATAGATACTGGGTCATTTCATAACTCAGTGGACCCTCAAATTGCAGCAATGCTTTCCAGTTGAGCGTCATTGAGATAGGATCTTACAGCAATCAAGCCTGATGTGTAAGGCAGCCCCTACAATGTGGCATTTTCTGTAGCCACAAGAAAAAGCCATTTTGATGGTGCTGGTGGACCACAGATGAGGCTGGTGAGCCATATGGGGCAAGGGGCCATAGAGAAAGAGAGGAGGAAACATTGCAGTGTGAATCTAAGCCATGCTAATTAGCAGTGAGCCTATAGAAGCTCTGCCTACTGTCCTTGACCAGATTTAATTCTATCAGGACTTTAGCCTTCCTTGGCTGTATTATTGACTCTTCATTTTAATTCTGAAGGACTCACCTAGGCAATGGAGTGTGCATTGATGCAGTTGGCTGCAGAAAGCAAGCTGAAAGAAATCATAATTAGGTATATATTTTGAATAAGTATCATACCCAAGGAATGCACATAGCTTTTGGGCGAATCGCAGGAACAGATTTGTTATGCAAGTCAGTCATGAGAGGCTTACACAATCATGCCCTGCTAGCCAATTTCTCTGAGGCTCTCTCCAGTCCAAAGGGTTTTATTCTTGGTAAAAAGCAAATGGTTTAACAACACTGACGTAACGCAGCTTTTGTTGTATCTTTGTACCTGGATTTTCATGTCTTATCTGGAAGAAGACTAGAGGCCCTTTAAGGGTATATCGGTGATTAGGACCACATAATGCATTTCAGGTTATTTTAGACTTGTGGTGTCTGAGAGATCAGTTCCATCACAAAGCAACACCCACATGGCCATTTGCCCTATGTGGCACCTCATGTCAGATGAATTTTGCAGGGAAATAAGTCAAGATCTGTCAGAGCATTGTAGGCTCCGCTGAAGTCTTCTGAGATATAGCAGACCCCTTTGTATTGCATCTGCTGCCGTTCCAGGAGCTGCAGGAGGACTCATGCTCACTCCTTGGTGTCCTGGTTCCCAGGCAGCATATCACCAGGCACTGCTGATGACCTGTGTGGCAGACAGGGCATGGGCATATGCACCAAGTCTATGCACATACCGTGCACCAGTGATGGTGACAGTTCCCCCAACAGAAAACAAGATACTGATGGAGAACCCCTATGCCAGAAGAAGCTGTAAAAATATCTACCTGAGATCATTTGCCCAACACTGTAGTAAATGTAATCCCATTAAGTGTTTGTACTACTGATGTTTAGTTCATTAATTATAGCTTTTATAGCTTTCTCTGTTCATAAATACCATCCAAATAGAACTTAATTGTTTTCCAGTTATTGTAGTTTGAGGGCTGTGTGACACTATTAAATATGAGTTTGAAAGTCAGAGTTACTAAAGGTTACATGTGGGGCTTTCCTCTAAGCACAATGCTTCTTGCAAAGCATTCAAAATCATTAATCAGCAGATAATAAAGAGGAACACATTGGTAATGTGGAGAGAACTTTGTGAAAGTTGGCTGGACAGTGACATCCAGCACTGACCTAGCTTAAGGGATCGCAGAGTTTGCCTTGGAACAGTTTGCTTTGGAAAGCTTTAGTCATGTTTTAGCTTATAGAGCATTGGTTTACTTCAAGCCCTCATGGTCATTAGTAGGTCATACATCTGCTTAAGCTCCTTAAGTTCTGGGATCGAGATCAGATATACTGCTGAGACCCCTTTTGCAGAAACAAGGGAGGAATGGTGGATACTCAGCTGCTGTAAATCACAGAACTTTTAGAGGCATTAATAGGTCATTTAAATTTAGGGTAGCAGAGGAACTGTGCTATGATTAGTACTATTACAAAACTATTTCACTTTCCTCAGTGATCTTTTTGCACCTAAGCATTATAACTCTTTTAGACTTGCATTTAGAACTGCAAGCTGCTTAAATATGAATACACAGATACAAAATGAAGTGTACGCCTTCCATTTTTAGAGTATTAGTTTTCTTCCTCAGACACTAACAGCTCATTCCTTTTTTCTTCTGTGGTTTTTGTTCTTTGCTTTTTCTTCTTCCATACTCTATCAGTTGACCACTTGATCTCTGCTTCACTCAATATCCCTTTATCTCATTCTTCTTAGTAGCCACTTGGTCTACTGTGTGAATTCTTTGCTAAAAGTGATCTTATCATTTCTTTAAATGTGCCTTAAAAATAGCAAAGGTCTTTCTGCTAGAGATGATTTGCTCCAGCAAGGAAAGATAACTCAGACATTTCAACTGCAGAGGGCTGAATGGTTGAGAGATTTTGTACTGCTTTCCTGCTTGCTCTAATATAATCTGGGTGGGTGTGGGTGAGTGTGTTGTAAATACCATGTAGACTATTTGTGTTGTAGTAGATAAAAAGAAAACCTCCAAGAGGACAAGGAATACAATAACAATTTGTATGCAGTAAGTCTGAGATGTTGTGTACCTCCTCTTGTAAGCTCTTTGCTGGACTGAGAGCTGATTCCAAAGGTCACTTATAGCAAAAACAAAATAATCTTTTTACTTTTTTTTGACAGTACAAGAGGGAGACTCTGAAGACAACAAAGTATGTGGAGCTTGTTATTGTGGCAGATAATCGTGAGGTAAGGAACTTAAAGTTATGGGAAACGGGTGGGAAATGGGCAGCTCAGTTTGGCTGCTATGCTATTGCCAGTAATGTGCTTCAGACAGCAATATGATGGTTTTCAAAGGGAAGGCTCCTTCTCTAATTAGGGCTAAGCAATGGAAGGCACTGTCAAGGTAGGATAATGGTAGTCAATTGCGGAATTTTTTGCAATACCTCATAAGGAGTTTGTCTCTTGAATAACTGGGATATCTGGCAGTAGCTGAAGAAGAGGCAAATAAGAATTCACCACTCAAGATCTCCTTGAGCTACTTAAGTCTTTATTACCATTGTCTCTGCCCTCAGCAGGACTGACACTGTTTGGAAGACTCGGTAGGATCCTGCACTTCCTTTTATAGGTGTACTTTACCATCACATCATTTACCTTCCTGGTGTTTTGCAAAGAGAGCTTCAAAGCGAATAGTCAGAACTGACTGTAAGAATGTTCCAGTGAGTTGAATGGCAGCCAAAGATGTAAATCTCCATTTGAGTTATTTCCCTACTTATATTGTTTTTTTGTCTTCTTGAACACAGCTAGCTAGGGAATTATAATCACTCTCCAGCAACAGCCAAAACAGACAAAGAAGAGCCTTTCCTTCTCCACAAAACATCAGTCCCTGAAAGATCCCTATGTAAGACTTTCAAAAGAGATTTTAAAATCTTCTAGTGAGAACCAAAATCCCATCCCATGTCCTCTGTTTATTCTGTGGCAGACCACGGTCCCATGAATCCAACAGGAGTCTGCTACTGTGTAATTCCCAAACTTCAGTGACAAAGCTGGCAGAGTAAGGTGGCTGTTGGGGGGAAAATGTGATGTTTGTGTTGCTATTACATTGAACCTTTGCATTCCAAGTTTCAGAGACAAGGCAAGGATGTGGAAAAAATTAAGCAGAGACTGATAGAAATTGCAAACTATGTTGATAAGGTAAGAACATACAATTTCACTTCTCCCGAACTTACTACCCTTTCTGAAGAATGTTGTTGTGAAAACTCTGTTTCTTCTACTAATAGTTGAAGGTAGCTGCCATGCTCAGATTAGCAGCTTTCACACTCTTTACCACATCTCCTTGGCCACCCACATTTATAAGGAGTTAACGCTGCTGCTTTCCTAATACTCCAGTGTTTCAGAGCTCCAACCAGCAAAAGCAAGAATGCAAACTGAAATCTTTTCTATGATGAACCCCTTCAGTATATTGAACTGTGAGGTTTGCACTGTATATATATATGCGAGGTATATATCTGTGGAAGCACTATTCCTAAGGAGATGTAGAATTTAGCTCTAAGATCCTATTAACCTGGGAAAATAGTGAAGATAATTGCATATGGAACAACCCATAAGAAAAAGATTATTATGAGGAGGAATTTGGGAGCAAAGTCCTTTGCAGCAGCAAGGGATGGTCCAATTGTAAGGCCAACAAAGGGCCTGTGATGACACAGACTGTATGATACGTAAGCCCAAACTTGATGGCAGAATTAAAAATATATAGTGCTTAAGTAAGGGAAAGTTGATGGCTGAGTAAGAGCAATAAGAGAGAGACATATAGTGGATGGTTTCGGATTTGAAGTAATTTCTTGACAATAAACAAGAAACCTTAAGGGTCCTCAACGGTGTTTTTTGAACAAATTAAAGTTGATTTTTGTTGCACTGTATGACCAGAAAAGATTAGGTGTCCAGCAGTGAAATTATAACCGAGGGAGCCTTAATTTAGCTGAGAACTTATCAAGTGATGCTTCAAGGGCAATAACTCAAGAAGAAGCGTTCTTGATTAAAAACAAGCCGCTGAAGATGCCTCCACCTCTTCTGGAATTGTCTTGCTGACTTATTACTGGAGGACAGGTGTTTATATGTTACCTGCTCAAAATTAATTTTGCATATTAGAATATATTTGTGTTTCATGCTTAATTTATGCTCAGCAAATGCCAGTGTTATCCAAATGACTGTAATGCATATAAACAAGACAGATATCTAGTACATGCTTTTCTCCATGCTGTCAGCCAAATCTATTGATCAGCTCTTGAATCCTTCTTCATATTAGTCTCGCATTAAAATTGTTCCTCTGCTCCATTGTTAATGCTGCTGTGGCTTCCCTCTTGCAGCAGCTGTGCCATTGGGATACCGTATGTAGCCCACTATGATAAAATCACTTGTTTTCATGTGCAAGAGCAGATGACTTTAATTTTCAGTTATGAGTTTGAACCACTACTGTAGCGCTGCAGCAGCTCTGCCTCTACCTCTTGAATTCCATTGGTGCTAATGATGGAAGGCAGCCATAGAAAGAGTCATCTGCCATAGCAAGTTTATTCAGAAATGAAGGTCATCTGAAAGCAGATAAATCTTGAAGGAAGATACCAAAGTTGGGAGCAGGTATACTCATAGAATAGTCAGGGTTGGAAAGGACCTTAAGATCATTGAATTCCAACCCCCCTGCCGAGGCAGGGACACCTCCCACTAAACCATGCCACCCAAGGCTATGTCCAACCAGGCCTTGAACACCGTCAGTGATGGAGCATTCACAACTTCCCTGGGCAACACATTGCAGTGCCTCACCACCTGCACAGTAAAGAATTTCTTCCTCAGATCCAATCTAAACTTCCCCTGTTTAAGTTTGCCCTTGTCCTTTTACTACAGTCCCTCATGAAGAGTCCCTCCCCAGCATCTCTGTAGGCTCCCTTCAGATACTGGAAGGCGGCTATGAGTTCTCCATGCAGCCTTCTTTTCTTCAGGCTGAACAGCCCCAATTTTCTCAGCTTATCTTCAGACATAGAGAAGTAGTGTGCATCTGGATCTCTTTGAATGCCTTATGGGTATTTAGTCAGGTCAGAACTGTTCTGTAAACCATGGAAGTATTTTGTCTGAGTCCTATCAAACTATAAAAGAGACTGTTTAAGCCTGTACAAGAAAAGTTCATATGCATGTTATGCTTCTGCTGAAATACTCTAATCCAATGTGGCCTAAAATACGCTTTAGAGACGTTTATATTTTTCTTTTCTCATTAGTTCTATAGGCCACTAAATATTCGGGTAGCCCTGGTTGGAGTGGAAGTATGGAATGACATGGATAAGTGCTCTATTTCTCAAGACCCTTTCACCAGCCTCCATGAGTTCCTGGACTGGAGAAAGCTAAAACTACTACCTCGTAAACCCCATGACAATGCACAGCTGATAAGGTAGACTTCACACCGCACTTAAAACCAGTCGGGATTTCAGGAATTTAGGAATAACCGTAGTGAACTCTTCCTCAGTTGCTAGGCTGTTGGGAGGAACATCTGTGATCCTGAGGGTTTGTTATTCCCCTCTGCAAATATCAAATATTAAAGTGCTTTGGAAAGAGCTTCAGCAGATGTTTCAGATGAATTTCCTTCCACACCTCTGTAATAGCCCTGGTACTTGTAGATCCTTCCAGAATACAACTCATGTAGAAGTGTAGATGTGTAATAAGCTCTTAAATACTTAGGGTATGAATATACAAGCAGTTTAAACTCATGTCATTCCAAATTGTTACTGGAAAAGGCAGTCCTGACTTCATCCCAAATGCTGAGCTAAGAGGGTACTATGTGAAACCTGTTACTTATTAGGAAGACCTCAGTAAACTTTAAAACATGGTTTAAACTGGACAATGCACTTGCATTTGTGACTTCCAAAATCAAATCATACACATCATTTACCCCGCTGTCTCCTCAATTGTTTCAGTTGTTGTTTCAAGTAATTGAATTAAAACATGCTCAAAGTAAAAGCACCATTAAAATAGTAAGAGAAGCATCTCTTTCTTGAATCAGGTATTAGATTATCAATGAACTATTCTTATACTATGCAGATAATTGATGACTTAGTAATTAAAAGAAGCTCTTTACTCATTACATAGATATTTTTGCATTAGTTGTTTAAGATTAGAGCCCTTCCAAACTGTCCCTCATTAGATATTTTATTCTTGTATTATATTCTAGGCTTTATATTATAGCAAGTAGCATATAAACTTTGCACTGCATTAAAATAACCCTTCTTTGAGCTACAGACATTATTTTCATGTTTTGGTTTCTATTCCCAACTTCAGTCATGGAAAAGAAAAAGGAAAGAGGGGTTCTGTTACAGCAGTAAGCACAAAGAACGGTGATCAAATGGATCTTTCTCATAGCCGGGATGCTGTCATTGTCAGTTTGGCAAGTCGGCATGACTAATCTGTGCTTTTCATTGTTTTAAACCTGTAAATGTTTGGAGCTGCCACGTTTGAAATGAGATCTTTGAGACTGCAGAAATGCAAGGCTGAAAATGCTAGGGAGGTATCTTGGAATTGAATGGTGATGCTGTGATCCTTCTTCTCCTTTCCTGCGCTCCTGCAGTGGCGTGTACTTCCAAGGGACTACCATTGGCATGGCACCCATAATGAGCATGTGCACTGCAGAGCAGTCTGGAGGGGTCGTCATGGTAAGTAGTAAAAGCACAGGGCTTGAAACTGGCCCAACTGGTGCGACACATTCTCAAGTTTTATAGAACTATATTGTGCAGCAGAACGTCAGCCCCACTTGTCCCATTTTCAATCTCATTACCTATATCTACATTCAGATTGCTTGTAAATGATAGTTTCCATAGTGAAAAAAAAAAAAAAACCCACCAAAATATTGCATTAAAATGCAGCTTGATCTCTTTACAAGAATCCTCTACTCCTAATTATCATTAAATCAGGTGTTGAGGTGTTGCGAAGGATGAGAACCAGAAGATGTATTGTTATGCACTTGGGTATACTAGTGTTACAGGCAACATCTATCCTGAATCTTTTATTATATTGATTTTATCCTGTATTTACAAAGTCTCCTGTGTAAAGCCTTATTTTTCATCTTTGCAGCGTAGTGGTTTTATGTTGCCAGACAACAAGAACTAACAATGGTAGCATTTATTCTACCTGAGTATTACTACTAATGCTGTTGTTAGATGCAGAGCTTGATGAACATACAAGCAAACATTTTGACCAACTTTTGGAAGTAATTCTGGAGTATTTTATTTCGCAATTTTTTATTTCTAATTTTGCACAGTGCTTTTTGCTACGGAGGGAAAAGAAATTTTGTGTTAACTAAGGTCTGCGAGAGAAGTCCTTTAAATAAAATAGGTATGGACTCTCAGAGCTTGCAGGCCACTAACAGGCTCAGCTGGTGACCTCAATGCTCAATTCCAGAGCAGAAAAGTCAGGGAGCCCTCAAAAACTCTTAGGCAGTCTCTGAGTTCAGCCTGCATGCACTGGAAACCTTTGTTTCCTACAGCTTTGTTGAGACTTCCAGCACCTCAGATATTGTGGTAGCTCTCCCCAGCTCTGCTGGATGCCTCAGCTGCAGATCTGTATATGAATGAGCTTGGAGCTTACTGATAAGTGACAATCCAAATAGTGGGATAATCCCAGAGACAGTCCCTTTGAAGCTCCCACATTACCTTCCTTCTTAACTAGAGTCCAAGTTGGAGCTGGGTCCACAATGCATGGCTCCTTTTGTGGTCTCGGACAAGCAGGCAAGCTTGGGGTGATGTATCCATACATGGTAGATGTATACACTCCAGATGGTTAAAATTTAGAAGGTGATCAGGGAAGCTGAGGTGTAGGACAGTTTGAAGAGCAATCAGATCTCAGAATTTGGAGAAAGCCATGCCAAAATTATAGATAAAGACTTCAATCTCTTGGTAGCTTTAGAAGCTGTCTCTAATTGGTGTTTATAACAGCTTTTCACTGGGTACCTGGGAGATAGGCACAAAAGGAAAAGGAGGAAAAGAGGAAGAAAAAGCTGTAGGAGTCTTGCAGTGCACTTCCAAATCTTGGCAAAGACATATATGAGGCAGACAGCCCCATTTTATCCATGTCACCTTTGGAACAGCAGTCCCTGTTTTGGCTTTATCTGCAGTCAGAGATGCCCTTAACGACAACCTTTTTGTCCTTCTAATCTTTAGCATAAGCTTTAAAGTACTCTACAGGGTGTTTTACTGCAAAGTCAGTGATCTTCACTCTGGTAACTGTTATTTTACACAGAGATAACAAAAAATAGTTCATTCCAGTAACAAAACCCCCAAGAATCAGCATTTCTTTAAAGTGCTCTCGAGGCTCTGCCGGAGGAGACATTGATTTGGATGTCCAGGAGAAACCCAGTGTCAGTGTATGACTCATGGGCCAGACTGCAGCTTCAGCTGTGCAGGGGAACATGATGTTTCCAGAGATCTCACCTCAGTGAACTGAAACTTTTGAGGTACAAGTTAGTTCAAGGCTTGTACAACAAAACTAGAAACTTTGCCAGTTATTTAAGCCTCAAAAAGGGGCCAAATCCAAAACAAACAAACATCTCCAAAACCCAAATGGGCAGCTGCACTTTTTACCTGCCTCCAAGTGAATAAAGGCTAATTCAGGGGTACTGAAAGAAGGGTTTTCTATATAACTGTATGCACAAAAGAAAGCTCTAAATTTGGAAGATACACACATGAAAGAATAACCTTCAGGCTGTAGTGTTCAAATGTCTCAACAATGGTCAACTCAACATTTGGTCATCCTTATAACTCAGTCACCCTCTTGCCCATCCCACTCTGAACACAGTACCAAAAAGCTTCCCCACACTGAAAGAGACGATGGATAGATTGCATGAGAACTAGCATTTGAATACAAAACCTGTAGTCATCCTTGTATGATCTGATTTTCCTGATTGATTTTGCAGTGGATCAGCTCTATTATATGATCTAAATTCCCCTTGTCATGGCTCCCTGAGAGCCTGCCACCCTCTCTACTATTCTGTAGGGTTAAATTCTTTCAGTGGTAGGTGACATCCTGTCTCCTACTAATTTTAAAAGAAACTCAAAGCAAGGAGAGCAGTGTCTGAGTATGTGAAGCCTTTGGTGTATCAAGGGCTTTCTGGTTTAATTTTACTGGTATGGTTCTGTTGTGTTGTAGACAGACCAAACAGAAGCTGTCGTTAAAGCAAGTCTTTGACATGTGGTTCAGTCTTCATTCTTCTGTTTCAAAAGTCTACCCACTGAATTAATGGATTTAAAAGTAAAATGTTGCTGTATTGTAATATTGCCTCTCATGGGATGTTAGGTTAAGTAAGAAGTGTGGAACTGAAGCATTTATGTTTCATTTAGATGAAATAACAGTATGGTTTAAGAAACTTGTTCCTACCTGCATAGGAAGCACCAGGAGTGGGGCATTTGCCTGTTCTAGCTGTAGGAGATAGTATTTTATTATTTACAATTTGATCTGAATCTCGTTGGAATGGAGCAGAGTTCAGCTGAAAGCAGCTGCATGTTTTGTGCAACAGCTTATAATGGCTTAACAGTAGATGGCTGCTTATTCAGTGGTTGTGAAACTGTTTGGTAATGACTTTTACTGCTCAAGTTAACTTTAAAAGACCCTGGTGGGATAAATCAAAGTCAGATTGCTATTCATTTCTTCATTCCTTGTGATACTTAAATGGTCTCAGTATCAAATGGGACATGTCACTGTTTGTTTTGATAATCTTCATTTATGCTGTCTTCAAATAACCTGTTTTGCTGAGACATCACATTCCTTGTTT
>JASSUY010007914.1:0-11830 GCA_032466535.1 Forpus xanthops | reverse complement strand
TTTAAAAACCCTTTCTAGAAACTGATAAAATTGCATTCCAAGGGGATCTGAGCAAGTAATGAGAACCGCATGGGATGCAATAATTGTTTTCCTAGTCAAGACCCAAATTACATTTCAGATCATTTACTGCTCTACTTTTGGAGTGGACTGTGTGAAATCTTGGTTTTATTTTTAATTGCCATCTTTAGGGGTGTTCAGATATAGACATTCTCTGTTCAGTTAGTAGAGGAGATACTGCCAAAGAACTGAGCTCAGGTTGTTGAGTCTATGTAGCCCAGTGTTTAGAGGAGTTTCTGTCTTGATTGCATACCCCTCATTTCAAGGCATCACCCCAATGTGTCACTGGTAAATTATGTGGAATTATTTCACTGTTTTCTTTATCTCTGGTCCTGGATTTATTTACGGTTGAGTGAGAGGCTGTGCTCTCCATTGAATTCTCTAAATATTTCATCAATTACTAAGAGTACAAAGATATCATATATCAATCTGTGACTAGTATCTGTATAAGACATCTCCATAGGTAATCATTGTGCAGAACTATGTACTTCCTTATTATTATAGCTTATTTTTCTGTATAGATTTACTCTTGTTTCTTTTACTAGGACAGGTTGTACAGCTTCTTTCAGCAAACAGGCATTTTAGAATGTAACTGCAAACAAGCTGCCTGTCACAAGATTTGTATATTGATTTAAAACAATAATATATAATCCATGAGTTTAAAATTCAGGAAAAGCTACAAAGAGATCCTATGTAACAGGAAAAAATTCTTTTGAGTTTATTCCCAGTGCAGAAGGAGTAGTTGTTGGTTTCAGTATGACTGCATTCTCTTTATGATTTTGTTTTCTTTTTAGGAAGGGATTTATTAAAGACATTAGCACAGACAGATGAAAGAAGAAGCTCTTAAGTCTACCCCAAGTCATGTATTAAGGGCTTCATTAATATATAACTAATGTTTTAGACAGTTTTACCTTTTACTTCTTTTTAGTCTGAAGGTTGGCTTAGATGATATTAGAAGGGTTATTTAAACTGAATATATTCATGTATGCTTTTAAAGCAGGCAGTGGTACATAGTCATTCCATTTACTGACTGATAAATAGTGGATCATGCATTTATATTACATGTTTATGCCTTTAGAGAAAGCTTTCGTATGAGTACAGTGGATTTTTTTCCCCTTAAGGAAAATGATCAATGTGGAAAGGTCTTTTATTTGTGGTTAAGCCAAGACATCAGCCTGTAATGAGATCATGCAGTCAGTTCCTCAGAAATAATTGTCCCAAAAATGAGCATTTCAACGAGGATTAATGTTAATATTTCAATTTGACACTTGGAGAATTTAGAATATTCATAGGTGTTAATAGAAGACCATCAAAGATTTCAACTTGCTTTGTCCTTTCCTTGTAAAAAGGAGGTTTTCAAAGGTACTTGGTTTTTCTTACAAGGCTGGTGAATTTTTGGACTTTCTGATATTAAAGAAACAGTCTGAAGAATAATAAAGAGACCGAGTGAAATCTCTTGCTGCACCAGCATGAAGGATCTTCTCACTTCTCCCTCATCACACTAATCCTCCCCCATAAATGATTATGTTTTCCAGCACTCCACAACTGGGTGACTGTGTTCTGCTACTACTTTGTCTTGGGAGTTTGGGGCATTTATTGAACTGGAGAATTTTAAACCCTAAATAAAGAGATGGCCCAGATGTTCAAAGTTGCCCAATAGTCTCAAGTGTCTACCGTAGACAAGGCCTTTAGTGATGTGATGTATTGGTGATTGGTAGTCCTGGGGTGATGGTTGGACTTGGTGATCTTAAAGGTCTTGACTGATCTAGTTGATTCTATGATTCTGTGTGCTGGGGAAATTGGGTGGCCAGGACAGACAGGATGCCCTGAAATTCCCACTCTGCACTTGGTATATGTGGATGAATTTTAAACTGTGTCTATTTAACAACAGTGCAACTGCAGATGGTAAGTTGATTAGACATTCAAAGTATAAGAAATAGGACTTTAGATGGACAATGTGTGTTCTGAAGTGTTTTCACATGTGGATTTGACTAGTTCTTTTGGTGTTTTTAAGGATCACTCAGAAAACCCTCTAGGTGCAGCCGTTACACTGGCTCATGAACTGGGACACAACTTTGGAATGAATCACGATACATTGGAGAGGGGCTGTAACTGCAAAGCATCTACTGATAAAGGGGGTTGCATCATGAACCCCTCTACTGGGTAAGTGCGAGGTTAAACACTGGGGAGTCACGGTTGGAATGGGAAATGTTTACTTTCATTTTGTGTTTCAGGAACATTTAAAAGGTAAAATCTAAAAAGCCTTTTCAATGCCCGTCAAATCTTCTTGCAGTTATCCCCCTTGAGGTGAAACAATTAAACTTGTTATCAGAGCACACCATGTACCATTGTACCTTTCTGTTTCTATATTAGCAGCGTGAGAGGCAGAAATGCTGTAAGCAACTGGTTAATTACAAAAAAGTTCCACAATTCTGCATTGCAAGTATTGAATGAAAATTTAACCTCTCATCTTGCCGAGTATCAGTCATAATAGGAAGCTTCATCCCAAGGCCAAGACTAAGATGAATAGGGAATAATGTAACGTGGGAAATGCATTATCAGACTCTCTGTAAAGCCTTTGCCTTGTGAAAAGGTTTTTAGTTTTGCACAAACTTTTGCTTTTCAACCCTTGTAGCAGCTTTAGAATGAGATTTGCTCATTCTGTAAGGTCAGTGGGGTTAAGTCTGTTCAGTGGCCAGAGGGAGATCTTCCAAGAAAAGATATAAGACACCATGGAAAACAAAGCCAGTGAACTCATGGCCATCTCCCTGAGTCCGTGCAGAACTGTACTCTGCTGATGGTGAAGGCTCTATGCCAATGGAGAAGCACAGTGGTTTTGTAGACACAAAAAGTACAGGCACCATGACCAGGGTAACTAGTTACAGCTTGCTTCTCTGTGTTGTAAAGTGCTGCTAGAAACTGAATGGCATATGAATGAATGAGGTCTCCATGTCCATATTCAGACCAGAACAGATAGGATTAAACTGAAGAAGGAGACTGTAGGTTCACCACAGCTTTGTGATGGGAAGTGATGTGCTGGGCTGGGCTGCCTGCAGAAATGTTACTGCCTGTGACTGGAAGCTGGGAAGAACCAGTGGGACAAATATCTGTCAGCAGTGTCCTGTAGGTACAGCTGGGTTTGTCTTAGGGCGAGAAGATGGTTTAGATGATCTTCTGATGTCTCTTCCAGCTCCAGCATTCTCTGTGTGTGCTTAAATTTCATCTGTTGCTTAAAAATCTCTTCTGGGAATTGTGATCAGTTCAACCTCTGCCTTCTCCGAGACAGCATGTTTCTGGGAAAGGACAACAGCAATGTGGGAGAGGCCAGGGAGTGCTGGACAGGATTTCTCCCTGCTGGTCAGCCTAACAGCAGCCTTGGCATTTCTTCAAAGGCATGCTGTCACCCTCCTTCAAGGCAGAAAAAGGGATTCTGGCCAGAGGCCAAACACAGCAAGTTAAGAGACAAACAAAAGAGAGTTGTGTGTGTGTGGAGGAGAATGAGAGTGACTTCTACACTGTGGAAAAGAAAAATCACTGGGCTCTTCTGAAACAATAGGTAGTAAATATCCATATGGAATTGTGTTCTGCAGCTCATCAGGGCTCGGGTGCACACCGTGAAAACCAACTGAAGTCGGAGATAGAGCCTTGAGGTGAGGTGATGCGAGGGCTGGTAAGGAGAGGGCAGGCAGGTTTAGGCTCTGAGGTCCAGACAGTTGTGAGACAGCTTTAGTCATCTCAGCTGAGTTACTGGTTGGGCATCCACTTCAGGAAACAGAGAAGATGCTCTCAGGACAGAAATGTCTAGACACTTCCTGAACTCAGCTTGTCAAGATGTCTCTAATGTGGGACTGGATAGATCTTCACTGCTTCTGTCTCCTGCACCAGAGTCCTTTGGGTGTATCTGAAGCTTGCTCTGTGGTGGGTGTACCAGGCATAGAATCATCTTTGAATCATAGAATGGTTTGGGTTGAAAGGGGCCTTAAAGAGCAAAGTTGTAGCAGCTCAGCATGTTCCTCAGATACGACTCCGAGTAGCTCAGCTCACTTTTCATGTTGAGGTTTCTGTAGCACCTTACAACTTAAAGGCTGTGCTTCCTTCAGCAGCCCCAGCACCCCATAGGTTGGGCAAGTTGGGGAGATGAGCATCGGGTACACTGCAGCTTTGTAATGCTCCCTTTGGATTTTTACCAAGCTAGGTATAAAACCTGTGCCTGAGGAGGAGCTGTGGCATTCCCAGGACTGAGTTTGCTGTTTTGTTTGCACTGATTATTGATTTATAAATGGAAATTTTAACATCAGCTTTCTAGCCTCGGGCTTTGCCTTCATGCTGCGCTGTTGATCTGTAACAAGTATTCTGGGAGAATTCTTTATGCCTGAAGCCAAACTGCACTTTACCAATTAAAAATTAATAGTTTGAATATGTACCAACCCCTGACCAATAGCAGTATTCCTCGGAGCACCACTAGTCAAGGAACTGAAGAGATTTTGGCTCTGGAAGTACATGTCTGTTAAGGGAAGGCCAAGTGAATATTCCCTATCTGAAATGTACTCTTGGAATAGCAGAAACAAAGGGCATCCCAGGATAGGCACAGACATTTAGAGAGATAGCTTGCTCTTTCAGTGTATTCCTTGGCACTCACTCTGTGCACCTCTAATTTCTGTTGGTTTAAGGTAGATTTAGTAAGTGCAAGGAAGCAAAACCTTTTGGCTGTAGCTGGTGCGAAAAGTCCAAGCCCCTGAAAAGTCCTTATCTGATCTCTGATAGGAAATAGCTAGGTTATAGCAGAAAGGCTTCTGTAAATGTAACTTTGGAGTCATTCATGTGGTTCTGCAGCAAAAAGGAATGTCTAAAGGCTTTTTACTTAAAAGTGATTTCATTACTTACTGCCATTTCTTTCAGTTCTTACGTTTCGTTCTTTGAAGAGGGCTTAGAAATTGCTTCTTGGTAAAAAGAATCTCCAGGGATCAGTGTGGAATTTAAACTGTGTTGGTTCTATCCTTTAATGAGCTTCCTATAGGTTTTACTCTTAAAAGATGCCAGCAAGATGCATACCACTTATGTGTGAAATACAACTGCCTTAAAGATCTTCTCCATTAGAAAAATATATTTTCTATAACATAGAATTAAGCATATAAAACCCCCAAAATTGTGGCACTCCAGGCTTTTTAGATATTCAGATGTCTGCTATGGGAATCAAATAAATCTCACTGTAGAAGTTTGGGGATTTGCTATAAAAATAGGATCAATAAGGAAATATTTAATATTAACACACTGTTCCCTTTTATATCCATATGATTTAACGATATTCCTTCAGTTCTTTCTGACTGTTTTGACTACAGACTCTTCCAAGTGAAAAAGAAGGATGCAAGGAGTCTTAAAGAGACTTGCAAATCCTTTTACTGAGATCACAGTATCCAACAACTAAGGGAGGATGCTGAGCCAGTGAGGCCATTTCCGTATTCCACTTGTTTTCCAAGTGTCACCCTGAAAGTTTCTACTCTTAGGAGTGAAAATACTCTTCCTGACAGCTAGATAAATACTGAAGAGCTCTGGTGAAACCCAAGGCATTAGTCTAGATTTATACCACTGCAACTGAAAGCAGAATTTAGCACCAACTGCAGAGCAAAATTATGCCCATTAGCAGTGCTTGTTTGTTTAGTCACTTTGGAAAGGCACTTTCGGTGTGCTCCTTCATCAGAACTGAGCAGAGGCATCTCAATGGGGGGCTGAAATTGGGTGAGTTTCCCCAAAGTAGTTGAAAGCTGAAGAGCTCATAAAGGCTTGAAACTTCTTGCCAGCCTTAAGGGAAGCAAAATCTTCATAGTCAGTCTTTTCTATCCTGGAAACCCAAGGATTTATACTTCCCCTCACCCACATGTGTCTGTCCTTGCCAATAGCATGCTCTTCTGGTTTATATATAGATGACTTACACAACTAGCTTGTTGTCGGGGAAGCTGAGCATCCTGGAAACATGTTCTTCCTTCCCTCTTACAGAAAGTACTCCTTGATGCCTTTCCATCCCCATCCCCCCCCATTTAGGTGTTAATGAGAGACCAGGAATCCACTAAGGACATCGAGTTTTGCCCTTCAGAAGCTGATCCTACTGTTGTTTCCATTCCTTTGCTGACTCCCATGACTTGCTATAATGAAAGCTTCTTTCACAGAAGTGTGTTGCACTAACCAAGTTCCTTTCTTATTGCTGAATCTTCCTGGGTAACTGAAACGTCAGGCTGGCTCCTAGGATGAACCAGTTTGTTTTATCTCTCTTTGCAACTGCAAAGACAGAAGCAGGTTTTTCACCATGAAGGGTGGAAAAGAGGATGAAAGGAAGAGGGCTGCTTTGTAGTGTCACCTCCAGTCCCCTTTGCACCTGGCTATGAGAATGACAGAGGCATTTCCCCAGGTATATCCCATTGCCCATGCCTCATTTCTTTTGCCATCCATGTATTGCAAGATGTAGTGCATTTTTTTGACCTGGAAAGGTGCATGCATTAACCATAGCCTAAAAGCCATCTTTACAGCTATGAATCATAGGGGCCTTTTACACACCACTTCAGCAGACCCCACTTGCCATGTTGCACTGAAACTACACACAGAAAAGACAACCAGCTTGGAGTTTGACCTGGAATTTTCCTGTTCCAGTAGTTCCAATGCATATGCTGCTTTGCATCCCAGTGGTGGTGCAAAGCTTAGGGCCAGAAAACTAATTGGTGCCACCCAGTAACATAAGCAAGGAAGCAGCAACACAAGCAAGCAGTGTTCAGTGCCAGGTTGGACAAGGCTTGGAGCAGCCTGCTGTAGTAGATGGTGCCCCTGCCCATGGCAGGGAGTTGAAACTGGATGATCTTATGGTTCTTTCCAACCCAAACCTGTCTGGGGTTCTATCATTTATGACTTCATATGTTACAGGGACATGGAGTATGGAATGTGACCCCTTGACTTCATGCTGATGGAAATGCCTGTGTTTTACCCATGCTGCAGAACACTCTGGGGCTCTGCTCCAACCAGGGAGACAGGTTTTGTGTAGTGATCATAAGTGAAGAAAAAGGAGACATGGAATTGAAATCAGTTCTTTAACCTCTCCTTTACTGATCATCACTTCAGAGGATTTTTGCCTCTCTGTAGAAAATAAGAGCTAATATTGAGTAATTTCCTTTCAGGACACAATTTCACTTTAATTGCTGAGAGGCAGGCTATGAGGGAGGCAAACTATTAGGAACAAAGGATGAGTATTTAATAATCTTACCTAGAAAAATGGTGGTTCATTTACTGTTAAAATTTGGAGAAGACTTTTTTAACCAATCCAAAACCCACCCACTGTTGGCAGTGTGTTTTTAAGTGAGATTAAAACCTTTATGTTAGAATTAACCAATGGGAAGCTGCATATTTGTGAATGAGAATGACAGTAAAACACGATCTACTAAGAGTCAGCTGAGTGACAGTCCCAAATTAAACTGATTGATTTAGTCTAAGTACTGTTGAGGAGAAATGGGGAAACACTAAAGATGGGAAGGACCATCAGGTGGGTTTCTTGCATGCACCAATGAAATAGAGCATTGGTACATACTACATTTGAATTCCCTCTTGGCATAATGAGGTATTCTGCATTGAACACTGAGTGCATTAGTTACAATTAAGGCTAAATAAAATATTTAGGTAGAACCATGGCCTTTTTTCCTATGTAATCGTACCAGATCTCTATGAGTAACTAAAATGTGACACTCAGCGAGACGATGAATAGCACAGAAGACATCATAAATGTGAACATTCCCCTTCGCGCCACTGGTGATGAGCTGGTCCTTGGGTTTGTTACACTAACCCAAGGATAGGTTAGGAAACATTTGGTATTCCTTGCATGTTATAGACCAATTCCCAACTGTTTTGAAAGCGTAGTGCTGTGTGATCTGGGAGAAGAACTTATCCTTGAAAGGCAGCTTTCTGTAAGTGAGAAGCAGTTACATTTGATGCTTCCCTTTCATGCATTAACTTCAGCAGCCAAGGGGAGGTGCATTACACTTCAGCTTGTGTCACTCAGGGCATCAGTTTCTGCTGGCAAGCAAAAATTGTTTGACAGCCCCTGTGCTAGCAAGTATATTATCAGAGTCATCTAAAATAGCTATCCATTTGCTTTCTCCTCTTCCCTCATCCCCAGTTAATGCTTGTTTCACACTGTTGAAGGTCTTACTTTGTTTTATTTCCTGATTCTCCTCCAGAGAGTGTAAACCCTCTGATTTCAATTCTTCAGTACTCTAAGGTTCCTTCAGTGTTCATGCTCAGTGTAAGGGCAGGATTAGCAGAAGGTTTAGCACTCCCATGTTGCTGCTATTTCAGGAGTCCAGCAATCAGGATACTCCCTCTTCCTCAAGGTGCTGAGATCTAAGGATGCTTCTGGAAATGCTCCCCAGAACCACTGAGGTCTCACAACTTGGATTATTGGTTTTCTCTATTCAAGTTAACTGGTAGGTCATAGGCATTTGAATTATAGAATCTGGATACGGGATGCCTGTCCAGAAGCTGTCTGATATTTGTGATTATCACATTACACCCACACCATGAAATATAGGCTTGGGCAGAAGGATTGGTCTGTGGATTGAAGCCCCAACCTGGCTTGTTCCTGTGCTGCAGTTTATTTAGTGGTAAACTGGAGTAGTGTTTTGTGGGGCTATGCGGTAATCCAAATGATGAGAATTATCCAAGTTAAAACAAGGCTTGTGGGTGCGGAACATATACTGATGAGGATTATTTGGTGATCTGCCTGGCAGTTCAGGTTGCAGTTATCCAGATGTGGCTGGGATGACTGTGAACAGCTGGATTGAGTCAGGATGAGGAGATACTCAGCAACGCCTTCCCTTGCCTTGTCCGCTAAAATCAGTGTCTGGGAGAACAGCACCATATCATTAAAGTATGTTATACAACTGATGCCTTTTGATGGTATTGAAGGTCTTTTCTTTCCTCATATATCTCCCATTACAGTTAATGGTATTTAGGACTGTGCGTCAAAAGAAGGCTAGTAACAGTAATGCTGATTTTATAATGCATAAGTATACACTTGCATAATAGATGTGTGTCTGATGTCTCCTGGAGAACTGTTTTGCTCAACAGGGTCAGCTCTCAAAGGCTTTTGTGGGGAGCTGTGTTATTTTGTCATCTGCTTTTGTTTGATTTCTGGGTTTAAACAACAACAAAATCTAATCCAGTTCATTATAAACATGTAGTTAAATAAATAAAACATAGTTAAAATCTGTTACGGACAAGCTAGGAAAGCACTAATCACATGTGTTATTTATTGTATTAAGTATTAGTTTCAATCACATTTTTCCTTCTTATAAATGCACTCAAGGAAGCAGGATATAAATTCACCTT
Organism: Forpus xanthops; assembly: GCA_032466535.1. NCBI lineage: Eukaryota > Metazoa > Chordata > Aves > Psittaciformes > Psittacidae > Forpus > Forpus xanthops. Next base: position 2,410 of record JASSUY010007914.1, on the reverse strand, counting down.
GATTTTGATTATTCAGACTCTGAACTGGAATCTACAGAACCAGGCTATGAAAACATACACCACACAGAGGTTTCCAGCACACTAGCTTCAGGAGACAGCTAGGTATGCCATGAAAACAGCATCTCGGTTTTGGTTCCAAAGCAACTTCAAGTGAAAATCAGATATTCCAACGCTTCACAATAAAATACCCATCATATTTTTAAAAGCTGAAAAAAGAAAAAAAAACCCTAAAAATCATTAAAAAGATAAATAAAAGCTAGAAATGGGTCACAGATCAGAAACACAGTGTGGGAAAGGACGCTTGAATTTGCTCACTGGCTCTCTTTCCTCCCTTCTAGACATCTCGCAGCATCCTGTAGCTGCAGAGTGGTTAAACATTAGCTAATCAAACCATTATTAGTTAGCACAGTATTTCCTGACCCCTCTCAGTTTGTTTTCAGCTGTGCAGACCCCATGTTGCATTTTTCGGTCCGGCAGCTTAGAGCCATTAAAGTGTGGAGTCAGCAGAACTCTCTGGAATTACCTCTGTTACAGTTTGAAGGAAATGAAATTATCTCTAAGATGTAAACAGTTTCTAATTAAACTCTGAAGCTGTTTATGGTTCCCAATCAGCCTGAGCTGAGCTCTGCACAGAGACGGGGCCCTTTGTTGCCTTTCCCTTTTCCTAATAAACTTGATATACTGATGTAATAAATTACTTGTGACAGAGGAAGGGCTGTTGTGCCAGCAGTGCAACTGCTGCTTAAAAACCTTAAGCAACATATCCCTATGCCCTAGTAATTTAGCACATTGCATTCTGGTCCTTCCTTTCGTAGGAAACAGCCTTGAGATTACAACACAGATTTATGTCAGTCTTTCCCTTAACTCCAAGTAGCCCCACGTCTGCAGTGCATTTGGCATTCCTTCTTGTTAATAATTTCCATACACTGCAGATAGATTTAATTGTTGTGGTAAATGAGATCTGCGTTGAGGTATTAGTGGTGTTGGTTGAAATACGTTGCACGTTTCCCAGCCTTTTGCAGGAGTGGGTCACTGTTAGCAGTTAGCACACAGAGTGCAGGGCAGGCCTTTGAAAGAATAGATATTGCTTTTTGTTTGAATTTAGTCTTTCACATTTCAGTAGATGTGCTGTTGGAAGCACAAATATTTGGCTTTTCCGGTGTATTCCAGAGGAGAAGCCATCCAGCTTTACAGCATGCGTTTTCTCTAAGTGAAGCTGACAAGGAGAGAGGTTACTTCTCAAATGAAAACACATTTTATTTCAGGTGTGATTATTTATAGCAGATACTTAAGGACAAGTCGTGGTTTCTGCTATGTGATGCATCCAGAGCAGGTACAGTTCTACTGGCTGGGATGCTGGTGTGTGAGAGCTCAGCTCTGTTTTGTCTTGTTGGTGTAATATCCATAGAAATTATAGCTCTGTAAGGGGCATTTTTCTCCTACACTACTGCTATTGCCATGACCCACAAGAACAAATCATATAAGGACATTTCCCTCTATCTTAACTTTCTGTTTCATCAAAATCAACCTTTTCAACCTGCAGGGATAAATCTGCAGTGCAGTGCATGGAGAATTAAGCACATAATGTCCAGTTTTAATTGGTGTTAATGAATTCCAAATTCCCAGAGTATAAATGGAAACATACCTTACAGGGCATTTTCTTACAGTCACATGAATGTTACTTTTTGAACATGTGTTGTATGCCCAGAAGCACTTTAAGGAATTGATGTGGACTTGGAAGGCTGAATCACTGTAATTAAATGATGCCTACAGCTGCATTTGCCACAGTTGTCATGGGAATCACAGAGTCTTTTGTGCCTGGGATAGATGTGCAAAATGTTTAAAATTCAGAGAGGGAAGATGTCCATTTTATCCCAACAATTGCTTCCTGCAAAGTAATTCTTTTTCTTTTTTAATGTCAAAGCCTATTACAAAGTCCCAGACACATTTACGGCGGGGTTCTCGCGGCAGAAATACAGGTAGGCTCCATTACAACACTTAAAACTGAATGGCTCAGCTCCAGTGGTGAGGTTAAGGTAGGCAACCACCTATTTTAGTGTAAAGGCACTGAAAATAAAGAGGTAAATAACATTGGTGTCCTAAGGAGCCTTTGTGGCTGCTTCTGGCATAGCATGGAAGTTGCATTCATCTTTGTCAGTGAGGTTTCCCTGGCAGGTGATCATCACTACATGTGAAACCCAGGCTACCTCCAAGGTGGTAGGAAAGCTCCTATGGACTTCAATAATGTCAGGATTTCATAGGATGCCTATGGATTCCTTGATATTCTCAGGAGTCTTTCATTCCTGTGAATGAAAAAGGGAAGTTAGAAAGTGATTCTTTGTCATTTTTATGTTGATGATTGTTGTTTGAAAGAATTCCACTTCCATTTGTCTGAAGTGATGTAGGCGAT